>CAPT01000015.1:0-135277 GCA_001039675.1 Nakaseomyces delphensis CBS 2170
GGGGGGCAGGGCCCCCCGTACCCCCCCACCGCCAATACTGCACTGCAACGGTGAATTGAGAAATCGACAAAATCTGTTGCAAAACCAAGGGGGCCCCCTTGGTTTGGGTAAAATCAAGCATTTTCCTACGCACTTTTCTAAGCAAATTTCGAACAAAATTCAGAAATTCAGAGAATTACACAAACTGGCCGTGTCGTCGTGTACGAACATATTTCGCTGTGTGTGCGGCAGTGGCTTAGCACTGTACTCTGGGCAAGAGTACTGATGGATATTATATATATATATATATAATATGCAATTAGTTATGTCAATGTGTATTTATAGACTGACAGCGGGTTAGCCCGCCTCACAACTTATAGCTCATGCCGTGTAGGTGATTACATGACCGATATTGTACAGCGGATTCCAACGATTGCTCAATGACTGGATGAAGATGCAGGGGGGGATCTGGCAGTACAAGAGCAGACAGCACAGGATACACATAGCAATAAATTTAGCCGGCCACTTAATGTTTTACCCGGTCACATGCAATTTTACCCGGCCACAATGAAATAATAGGGGAATCCAGGGCCCCCCCCCCGGCAGCCAGCCAGCCAGCAGCAGCAGCAGCCGGGAAAAGATGTAAATCCTCTGGACCTCCGCTCTCCCCAGTTAAAATAGGGGGGCCGGGTTTCGATGCTCTCGATGGCTGTCGATGCTCTCTATCTTAATCACTTTTACTCTGTCTTTACTCTATCTTTTTATGAATAATGGATTGATGATGATGTCTATTTGTTCTTTGGTATATTTAAAACTGGAGGAATTAGAACCATCGAACTGGGGCCGAAAACAGAAACGTAACAAAGACAGATAAGATATGAAATTGTTTCATTTGGACAGGAAGAAGAAGAAGAAGAGTGCTCCGGCCGAGACACAGCATAAGAAAGATCACCCCGCGGTAGAGTACGCGCCTGCTGGCCATCCCGCGCCAAGGGAAAGGCAAGAAGAGCCGCGAGTCGCTTCACACCACCGGCCGACGGTGGTTCTGCCGGATATATCGTCTTCCAAGTCGACCCCGATCCGCCACAGCCGGAGCAACGGGTCGCTGAACAGCAACGGGAACAACTCCAGGGGACTCGATCCTGCGGAACCCGGGTTTCTCAACATCCCCATATTCCTGGACGTGAGTAACGTCACTACTCATACCAGCAGCCCCGTCGATAAGTCGATGGCCAATTCTATACGCGACAACAAAGGCGGCGAGGAGACCAAGAGCGGAGACCAGACCGGGCAAGGCAGCGAGCTACTGGGGACGCTGATAAAGATGGCGCATAACGCTACCGTAACCTCGACTTCTGCGACGGGACGGGACGGTTTGCACCTGGCCCCGCCTGCGATTCCAGAGCTCAAGGACGATGAGGAGGAGAATGATGGAGCTCACGGGAGTGCCGCCGCGTCGACACACTCTGGCGCACACGGAACTAGCAAATGTGATAGCAAGGGGTTCCTAAAGAGTCTCGATGACATGTTGTCCAATGAGGAGAATAAGATATTGTTAGGGGACGGGATCGGGAAAAATGAAACCGAGCATCGTACACTTCCCACTGCAAGTGCAGATGCAGATGCAGATACAGAGACTATCACTGCTGATCCTGATCACGACGAAGAAGGCCATAGAATCGCTAGAGTGGAAGCTCTCTCGCCCCATGACCTGAACGTTTCCCCACAAGTGCAGAGAATAAAGGACCATATGAGTGTTTCCTCAGCACCCACGGCAGTGGACCCGACAGATGAAAAGGCTTCCAAATCGTCAGCGGCCAAGACGAGTAATCGTCGGGGATCTGTTGGCTCTGGTGGATTCATTGAGGCGAGGTTCTCTACAAACACCATTGACCCAGAATCTACAGCCGCTATAGCTGAAGCAACAAGGAACCAAATGAATAAAACTAAACATATGAACTCTGATCCGACAGGGATGCGTGCAAGCGACGAGAGTTCTCCTTCTAGTGACTCAAGGCATAGCGCGTCTTTCAGTTCAAACCACACACCACATCAGGCGAGCCCGCTGCATGAATCTGCTAATAATACATCCAGATGTCTGTTCGAAGGCGGTGAATCCCGCGCCAGAGGTTTGTCAAAGAGTATTCTGAATAAAAGATCGTTCTCTCCATCCCATCTAAGTAAAGCCATCCTCCCACCGGCTAAAGCAGCGCAAGCTACTACAAACGCCTTGAGATACTCAATCAGTAAAGTGAGGAACTCTTCCGATGTCACTCCTGATTCGTCCTCGAAACCAAGAACTAGTTTTGCCGAATCCATAAGATCAAGTTCTTCTCTCGGAACGAACCAAGATGGAACTAAAGTCGATATGGAGCTAGCTGGCGAAAACAATGGAATTACGAAATTGAACAACGTTAAATACGTGTCTGACAGGAAAAATAAGGAATTCCACTCATTATTCAAGAACAACGGTATCTTACCCGAGGAAAGACTAATAACTGAACAAGCCTGTGCACTGTCTCATGATATTCTTTTACAAGGTAAAATGTACATATCGGATGTTCACATATGCTTTTATTCTAACATCCTAGGTTGGGTCACCACCGCCGTCATAGCTTTCAAGGAAATTGACCAAATAGAAAAGAAAACTACAGCTGGTATTTTCCACAACGCGATCGCCATCGAAGGTAATCAAAACAAGTATATATTCGCATCTTTTCTTTCTAGAGATTCAACTTTTGAACAATTAACGGATATCTGGAAACAGATTGTTATCACAAACAGGTTAGGTAATAGTAGTGAAAAGAATATACTGTCACTAGACTCTGATTCCGACTCCGATGAATCAACGTCTGATTCTGAAGGCTCCGATATCGATATGAATGAGACTAGAAACTCGATCACCACGGAGAATACTGAGGTTGATTCTTCGGCTGTAGATACCAAGAAGAAAGCACGTTCAAAGTCTTCAGGTAGTGTGTCTTTATACGGCCCAGAGAAACATGCGCCAACCACTGCTAGCTATACACCGGCATCAGGGGAAAGGATGATTAACGAATCAATTATAAAAGCACCCTTGGGTAAAGTAGCACATATTTTATTTGGTGACGATACAGACTATCTGAAGAAAATCTTAAAGGCGCAAAAGAATTATGATATCTCTGCAATCCCAAAGATCTTGGAGAGCAAGAAACGTAATTACGAATATACAAAACCGATTAATGGATCCATTGGCCCAAGCAAAACTAAATGTATCATTTCAGAGGAACTAGAAAGTTATGACCTGAATAATTATGTAAAAATGGTACAAAAGACAAAGAATCCGGACGTGCCTTCAGGTAACTCATTTATCGTGAAGACGACCTTTTTATTGAGTTGGGCAGATGACAACTGTACTCAATTCCGTGTTTACGTTGCTGTTGAATGGACAGGTAAGAGTTGGATTAAAGGTGCTATTGAAAAGGGTACATTCGATGGTGTTACAGATACCACAAAGACGATGGTTACAGAAATTAACAAATTTATCCCTCTACTGTCGTCTGGTACTGGTGATACTGAGGCTGAGGCTGAAGAAGAAGATGACAATGGTGATGAAGAGGTTGAAGTTGAACAGGAGGTCCTGGATCTACCTCAAATGGAACCATTAACACATCCACCTACCCAAGCCAAGGTAGAAAAAGGTAAAGATGATCATTATATTGAACAAAATGTTAATATCAAGGCGCCTCTAGGTACAACTTTCCAATTGATTTTCGGTGATGACACATCTTATATTAAGAAAATCACGGAGAAACAAAGTAATATCGACGTATCTAATATTCCAAGTTTTACCAAAAATCAAAGAGAATTTTCCTACACCAAGAAACTAAATAATTCAATCGGACCGAAACAAACTAAATGTTTTGTTACTGAGACTATTGAACATATGGATATGGACGGTTATATCAAGGTCAGACAAATTTGTAAGACACCAGATGTACCGTCTGGTAACAATTTCTCTATCCATACATCTATATACCTGTCGTGGGGTCCTAATAACACCACAATGTTAACTGTGCTGTCCAGCATCAAATGGACGGGTAAAAGTTTCTTGAAGGGCGCTATTGAAAAAGGCTCTATTGACGGTCAGAAATCATCTATCGGTATCTTAAGTACCGAACTTAAATCCATAGTGGCAAATGCTCCTAAGATCAAGAAAATGATTAAGATCAAAAAGGGTAGTAAGCGTAGGAGCAAGAAATCATCTTCAGCTACTGAGGCTCTAGTGGAAGAAATTCCAACACCGGAAGAATCAGAGCCAGAAGCAGAACCTGAATCCAGTTCCATCCTTGATAAGCTGATGGACTTCGACATAACGTCTCCTCAAGGAATTGCCACAATTGTTGTTGTTTTTATATTGCTTATCCTACTGGTTAGAACGCTATTCTTTAGAAGATCAGCTCAACCTCAAATGCAATACTTGAGGCCTGGCAGAATCGTAATCGATGGTTCCGAATACAATTACGTTCCAAGTTTCAGGACCTTGTATGAACTTTACGAAGATGACATCAAGAAAAACATCAAGAACAAGCAATTCTATAAAAACAATATTATCCTTGAATCTGAAAACTCCATCTGGGATTGGGTCAACAGCAGAGGCAACGATTCATTGCACACAAATCAAACATACACATCTGCTTTTGATAAGAGAAAGATCGAAGAACTAGAAGAAACTATAAAGCTAACGGAGCTGCAACTAGGACAAATGAAGCAGCTTCTAGCCAGACAAAGACAATAAACCTTGCTTCTTATTTCTCAAACTCTCCTACTCAATCAAAAAAAAAAACAACACTCTGAACAAAAACAGCAAATAATATTCTTGCTATAATTTTTATACCCGCAGAAACCGTTTTTGTCTGAAAATTACATCTTACTATGGATTAATTCATTATTTCACACGCTACTAATATCACTTATCTTGTTTTATTTAATCTAATCTAATTTAATAATATTTTGTACACTATAATCTCATCCTTTCGAATATATTTTCGAATTATTTTGGATTTTTTCCCAACGGCGCCTAAAAACTACACGAACAACGAAGAGAGAACGAAATCTGGTTTTAATCGTCCCGCCGAATAGAATCTCAAGTTTAATTAATAACATGAGTAGATTGAATATACAATACTTTACACTTATATTTAAAGGATATTTACGTTGATAAAGAGAGGGCAAAGGAAATATGGTTGACCTTAGTAAACAGATTGAACAAGCTGAAGGGAAAATAAATGATTTGAAAAAGGAAAAGAATGACCTGACTACGGAACTCGAGGATGCAGTGCTCACTTCGAAGTATGTACCCTTTAATATACTTCTACTATTTTACTACCGAACACTGATACTAACGTAATTTTACTTCTATTAAATTGTACTTAGGGTCAGATCTGTTGCTAAAAACAAAAAACAAATCAAGAAAAAATGGAGTTACAGATCATTTTACCCAATTCATTCAATGAGTAGCCTTCTACCACAGCCTCACATATAGTACTCCCAGGGAAATAATCAAGGAGCACATCAGATTACTAAAAACGTACAATGAATTACGTGACACGGGTCTTAAACTGGCTCATTTGGTATCTGAAGAGAAAAAGTGCCCTGTTTCAGAGGTATTTGATGAGATCGAGATTAGTATGAAAGATGAATGAGGATAATGATATATAATATTGAGAAAATGAGCAAAGTGAAGATAAAAACAAAGCTACAAAAACCAGAAAAAACTCTTCAGCTAACAATTTCTTCTCCTAAAGTCGCTTTTTATGAAACGCAGCGATTTAAATTAATGTAATCTATCTGACAACCCAACAATACCCAACATAAACCTTGTATTTACCTTCTGCCAGTTATTAAATATGGGCTTCAGTAGCAAGAAAATATTAGAGCTAATTTAATCCGAATTTCGTATCCCCTGCATGGCTTTCTGCGTGAAAATTTCAAGATGCCCTTGGAATAGCATGGAAAGTCATATAGCGAAAGGAGAATAGCAAGCCCATTATAATATGTCACTACAAAAAATAAAGGTACAAGTCACTAAATAACTGTGCTAGTGCCATAAGAAAAAAAAAAAAACCGATGAGAAGTATATTAGTTGCTAATCTGGAAATCCAATAAGTTGAATAGCTAAACTAGGTTTAAAGAGCCATAACAAAACTAAAAAGCACGCTATAATAATAGTGATACATGTTCGTTACTTCATGCGCGTTTTAAAGTGTATACTTCTGGAACTTATTAACTATCATAAAGGTAAGGAGGTGTTCCCATTACGTAATATAACGCGAAAGTAGTTCTATCGGAGAGGGTCTGAGTAGCGTGCTAAAATCTTTCCAGAGGCACAATATTAGTATTTGCTTTTTTTACCCATAGAATAGAAGCTAACGACCAACTTAGATCGTATTCGCGATTTGCCCTGGACATAATTAGCATAGTGCATCAAGGATCGTACTACGTACTTGAATTTATTATAAACTTCAGCATTAATAAAAATATTAGTCTCCATTTGAGTATCATTTTTTGTCCACTCCAATGCTTCTATCAAAAAGGATAACAATTATCAGCATACTTCTGTTGGTGTTTCTCCCGAAATTTTGTTTATCATTCAATATACGACAATGGTGGAACAAGAAACAAGAACTGTCCTCACACAATGGCAGTAGCATAATAACTGAGGACATTTCACAAAATCAGGATATAGAGATAGAAGTAATTGATTCAGATGAGATCTTTAATTTTGACGGAGAGCACCTGCATGAACCAATATTTGATGAAAGAGTTCATGGACCTCGAGAAGGTACACCACAACACTCTAAGACACGAAACAGATTTTCCGTAACCCAGTTCCTTCTTATGGCTGATGTAGAAGGAGGGCTCTATAACCTAGATAGGGACTCAGGTGAGATTTTATGGAGTTTGCCCAGCAAAAACTTTCCACCATTTTTGAAAGTTGAATCATCAGACCCAACAAATAAAGGAGAGAATTTTATAATTGAACCGTTTGAGGATGGTACGATATACTACTTCAACAATATGAATGGGATCCAAAAACTCCCGATTAATGTAAAGCAATTGGCATTTTCATCACCGATACATTTAAAAATGCAAATTAAAGACGAAAGTACGGGAAAATCTATAATTGATGAACGTATTTACATTAGTTCCAGGAGATCAATTATGTACAAGATCGATATGCTAACGGGAAAAATGATTTCTAAGTTTGGGTTTGACATAAAACCCCAATCCAAATCTACAGATGGTGAGTTTTCAAATACTGAGAACTCATCTGATAGGCACGAACATACTATTATCCTTACGAAAACAATCTATGAAATTAAGATCTTTACCACCTCTGGGACGTCCTATAACATTACCTATTCTGTATGGGAAGAAAATTCTAAGGATAATGCAAATCCTCTATTTGAGAATGCCAGAGATCCAGTCAATAAACAAGCTTATATACCACTTACGGACAAATCTGTGGTTGCTAGGAATGAAGTCAAGAAAACCTTCAAATGGAGGACAAAATTACCAAATGTCGTTATTGGAATATTTGAAATTATGCGTGATACCAATACAAGAGAAAATATACTCGTGCAATATGCACTCAAAGATATACCCATTCCGAATTCTGATCAACTAAAGAAAAACGTTTATTTAGGTTTTACCAGTGAAGACTCCTGGTTTGCTCTTTCCGGTGAAAATTATCCGTCACTGGTTGGTAGTGCCTCATTAAGTTCTTTTAACAACGAAGGGAGCTCGCAATCTGAGATAGCTACTAGTATTGTTGGTGTTCATCAATACGAGGACTCAAAGGTAAATTTATTCTATGAGGGGTATGAAAGAGAAAATTTGGGTTTACCATCAGCTGAGGAGACATTACTACTAGACCCCCCTCATAAACAATACCTGGGAGGTAAACATAGCAAAATTGACGCAGGAAATCCCTACAATTCCAGCTACTTTGAACATTATAAAAATGAAATAAGAAATGAGATTCTACAGGAAATACTCTCTGGGTGGGTATCGAATAGAATTATAAGGATAATTGTAGTACACTTCAAAAAAGTATTGCTCCTAGTAACTTTTTTATCAGCAGTTCTTGGTGTTAAATATATTAGATCCGGAAGAACCCAATTGAGAACTTTTTCAGAATCAATCGAACCTATAGAAAAAACTACTCTAGGAATCTCCGATACTAAGAATTCCAAAATCTCAAATTCCCCTGAAACAACCACAAATGAAGATACCAATGAAGACCTTTCAGATAATTCAAACGAACCCATTACTACTTCAGAAAAGCGGAAAAGGAAACGTGGAACTAGGGGAGGTAAAAGAGTTAAAAAGAATATTATGGGTACAAATATAGATACTGAACTGCATGATAGAGTCCTAAAGGTCTCTGATAAAGTATTAGGTTATGGGTCCTCTGGTACAGTTGTATTTGAGGGAAAATTTCAAGAGAGGAAAGTTGCAGTAAAGAGAATGTTGGTTGATTTTTATGACATAGCTTCGAGAGAAATTAGTCTTTTGTCAGAGAGCGATGAACACCCGAATGTAGTCAGATACTATTGTTCCGAAGAAACCAGCAAGTTTCTATATATTGCATTGGAATTATGTGATTCCAATTTACAAGATATTATCGAAGCTAATAAAATAGTGAGAAGTGATCAAAAACTTACAGATTATCAAATGCTAGATATAATATATCAAGTTGCTCTTGGCATAAACCATTTACACTCATTAAACATTATTCACAGAGATATTAAACCTCCAAATATCCTAATTCTCAGATCAAAAAAATACACTCACAAGCATTCATTTGAAAATGAGGAAAGTAAAAACAAAATTCTGTTATCAGATTTTGGGCTGTGTAAGAAACTTGATTTTGAGCAATCATCTTTCAAAACTAATATGAAGAATGCAGCTGGTACAACAGGCTGGATGGCACCAGAACTCTTAGTGGATTCAGAAGGCTTTGATGATAACTTTGTTAATGGTAGCGAATTGGTTCGCAAAGAGGATTCAGATCCAACAACTTTCTTTGATCCATACTCTAAGCGAAGACTTACCAAATCAGTTGATATATTCTCCCTGGGATGTGTTTTTTACTTTGTACTCTCAGGGGGGAAACACCCGTTTGGTGAAAAATACATGAGGGAATACAACATTATCAACAATAAAAAAGATTTGAAAGGTCTACGTGATAATATGAGAGATAAGTCACTCGTTTACGAAATAGTAAATCTGCTGAATAAAATGTTGAATCAAAATCCAAATAAAAGACCGACGGCAGAAGAAGTCTTAAGGCACCCTATATTTTGGTCTCGAGCTAAGAAGTTGGAATTTTTGTTAAAAGTTAGTGATAGATTAGAAATCGAGAGTAAAGATCCTCCTAGTAATATTATACGGATATTGGAAGGTCATTCTAAGAGAATAATTCCACACCATGATTGGAGTAAATTCCTTGACAGCCAGTTCTTTGAGAACTTAACAAAGTACAGGAAGTATCAGAAAGATAAGGTGATCGATTTACTTCGTGCAATTCGTAATGTATATCACCATTTTAATGATTTACCAGGAGAAATAAAAGAAAAAATGGAGCCTCTTCCAAATAATTTCTATGACTATTTTTCCGAAAAATTCCCGCATATACTGATGGAGGTCTATAATGTAGTTATGAAAACCATGAGAGATGAAAGCACCTTTTGTGACTTCTAAATATAATAGAACCAGATATTATATTTGTACTTATATATAGCATTACTAATAAACATTTAAATTACAACTATTTATCAAAATCCCGTAAATAGGAAATGCATGATGTCCTGATCAAGTTGGCAAAACAAGGGAACAAGAGAAAGGAAAGTTTTTAGTAGAAATGCATTATCGAGCAGATGAATGAAAACACAATGAGGTGTTCCTAAAGAATGAAAAAAATAAAAGCAACATGACACAATATATATATACAAAACATGCATTAATCCTGTAGGGACTGCTGTTGTTGTGCAGCTAACTTTCTTTCCTGTCTACCCTTCTTCATTACTTGTTTCAATGCTGCGCTATCAAGTGGATCCAATAACTCAAAAGAGCACATAAGGCCTTCACTGACACTCATAACGGCACCCCAATTATCGAACTCACCACAGTAATTAGGAGCAGAAAATACTGTCACTAAGCTTCTATCATTGAAAAATTCATAACCGTCTTCAACGACCATATGCGCCCTACAGACCAAATCAAACCCAAACTTATTCAAAAATTTATTGATTGCGACCTTATTATAACAGTAACTGACACCTCTTTCATTATCTTCCCACTCATTCGGAGAATCTGTTGGGTCTGACCATAGTAAATCATTAATCAAGCCAAAATCTGGTACATCGGTAGGTCTGCTGACATGTCTAATTTCATCCATGGAGTTCAAAACCGGGGATAAACCACCATGTACACAGAAGATCTTTCCTGTCACAATTGCGGCCAATGGAAGTGTGTTAAAAGTATCAATAAATGTTTTCCACGTTTTAATATTACACCTACGTTTGCACTCATCATAAAACCCGTAAACCCTGGTTACATTTGCACATTCATGGTTACCCCTTAGGAGAAAAAAGTTTTCTGGATATTTGATTTTGTAACATAGTAATAGTAGTATAGTTTCCAGCGATTGTTTACCACGATCCACATAGTCACCTAAAAATAGATAATTGGCCATCGGCGGGAACCCACACTTGGTGAATAATCTCAGAAGGTCACCATATTGCCCATGTACATCACCGACTATCTTGACAGACGGAGAAAGTTCGAGTAATGCAGGTTGCGCTAAGAAGATCTCTCTTGCCTTTTGACAAATCTGTGCAATTTCCGAGTTCTTCAGGCACACATTTTTTGTCCTCTTGGCAGCGTATCCTGCATCCAATAATTTCTGAATAGTCTCATCTATATCAATTGGTTTCTGTGGCTTCTTTTTCTTACCATCAGCAGGTATCTCTGACTGAGCCTCCGCTAGCACAACATCTGTGGAGATGCTTGGATAAGCGTCCAATTGCATCTTAGGATGCGAGTTTTGGCTCGATACCGAGTTCGTCCTCCTGTAATTGTCATCCCAATGTTCACCTATCCTACCACCAGCTGTCTCGTTCCTCGGGCCATCCGCCGAGAGCGTACTGAAGTAATCACCTCTTGCTCCATCTAGTGCGGCACCAGCTGGAGAATGCATGGGTGTGCTATATTCTGTATTACCGTTGGATGTGAAGGAGGATTTTCTACTTAACAGCGACGATGCCATAGAGTTGGACCTATTTAAAGGATTTTTCCCTACTGGCGTGTCTAGATGTTCCACAGCAACACCATTATCAGACCTCCTTCTCATCCGCGATGCCGACGACATCGAGCCACTCCTAGTAAACTCCGTCCCCGACAGATTCCTATCACGAGATCCCACAGTATGCACCAACGAACTGTCTGCATTATTATTACTATTATTGTTATTATTGTTATTGTTATTACTCGTCGTGTTGTTATTCTCATCCTCATCGGTAAGCGCATCCTCATCATAAACAAACGAACTCGTCGACGACACCGTCTTGTTATTCCTTAGAATGGGCGGCTTCGGCTCTATCTGGACCATGGACGGCGGCAGATCGCCATGGTTGTAACTAGATCTCCGCGAATTAGACGGCCTGCGTGCACTACTAGACGTTCCTGCCGTCAAGAAGTCATTGCTCCCATTAGTATTAGTATTCAAATTCTCCTGCGCACTGCTACCGCCGACATGAGCATAAGGCGGACTGTATACGTCATGCCCATGTGCAGCTACCTCCTCCTCTCCATCTCCATCTCTGCTTTTCCCCAGCGACGCCGCAGAAGACCCAAATCGAGACCTCGACCCCTCCGAATGTCGCGACCCTACAGACCGAGAACTCTGTATCGTATCAGACTTGGCTATAGGCGGCACGGACCCTTTCTTACCTCTCTTCTTACTGGATTTGGCCTTCGAAGACGTGTTACCCATTTATGTGTTCTATTATAAATCCTTTCCCCTCCAGGCGTCTGTTCTTTCTTTTTATTTTTTGACTTCCAAATCTCGGGAAAGAGCCGTTTACCTTTCTTTAAATACAGCCTTTGCCCCCTTTTTTGTTATTAATGCAAAACGCCTTATTAAGGACCCTGAGTATGTTCTTTTCAATTGTTATACCATTTCCTCAATGTGTTATGTTTAAACTAATTCTTACAACTAAGCTTCTTCCCAGTCCCGTCCTCTCAACCCCTTCCGGGTCCAGTTTCGTTATTTTTTTTTTTCTTCTTCTTTTTTTTGGTCTCATCGTCAAAAAGCATCTAAAACTAATCATATTATACGTACATCACGTGCAAACACGTTATAAATGATATTCATATCATATATCACGAACTAAAACGTGATATAATATATCATCCAGTACTGACCACGTGATATTCACTAGATCATTATTAACGTATAGGCTTGTATTACGAACGATAAACGTGATATCATCATACACGGAGTATCACACTGTAAGGCAACAATGTGACTTGCAATATCTCCCGACACGGTTCTAGTAACGTGACATTTGCGCATCATGTACGGGTTTGTATATGGTTTGGTTTCCTAACCTCTCTTCGTTCCCCTAATTTTATAGCAATCATATCATTATTATTATTATAGCCATATACATGTGCACATACACATATGCACATATACATGTATTTATTTATTTATTTATATATATACAATGTCATTAGATCCTCAGGGATATTAATTCTTTTACTGTGTGCTTTCTGAGATGGAGAGGGCTGTTCAGCATACAGACTTCGATGCGTTGGCGAGTAAAATCAGTGCTCTGAGTACAAGGTACCTTCCGCCACCAGCAGAGCTGGTGGCTCCAGGCTTTTCAGGTTACGAGGAATCTTACATGGCATATATCAATTCCTTGAGGGTGGCGAGCAGGAGGGCATACGGGAAGTGCAAGTACAGCGGCAGTTCATACCCGGTGATGAACTATGGGACATACCTCCGCACAATGGCCATAGATCAGACTATATCTGAGTGTTTGCACAAGCACTCCAAGTTGCAAATTGTGAATATAGGGTGTGGCTCAGACCTGAGAATGATTACGTTGCTACGAGATGATAAGACAGCGTCTAATGTAGAAAAATATATCGACGTGGACTATGCAGAATCAGTAGGACTGAAAAGACAAGTGCTCGAGAACAGTAAGGCGTTGTCTCCGATACTGGAGGATCAGAGGTATGTTCTCGAGTCTTGTGACCTGAAAAATGTTCAATCGACGATCGATCTCCTACTGAAACTAACAAAACCCGAAATTCCGACATTGGTTATATCCGAATGCGTCCTGTGCTATATGCCAGATAAGGAGTCACAGCTCCTGATAGATTCCGTTATGGATACGTATAAAGAAGGAGAATGGGTGTCCTACGACCCAATTGGTGGTTCAGATCCAAATGACAGGTTCGGCAAAATAATGCAACAAAACTTACTGGAGTCTAGACAACTCCAATTGCCCACATTACTAAAATATAACTCTTGTGAGAAATACGCATCGAGGTGGACACAGAGAAGTCAATCTGAATTCAAGAAACAAATAATGGATATGTGGCAATATTATAGCAATAGCGTTCCATCACAAGAAAAGAATAGATTAAAGACATTGCAGTTTATGGACGAGATAGAAGAATTGCGGGTCATGCAAAGCCACTATGTAATCTTTCATTGTGAATGGAAGAACTGATTTTTACCTGTATATAAATAAAAAAAATAAAAAAATATACAAAGTAAATCGTAGGATAAGGATATCCTTATTTTTTTGTACTATTCTCAACTTGTTCATTTCGTTTTAATATGACTTTATTATATAAATTTTATTTTTACAAGTGCGATCAAGCTGTACTAAGAAAAATAAACCAACTAGTGATGAATTTCAACTGTAGTCTATAACATCATTAATGTGCTACCTATTTTGATTGGGTTTGATCCTTTTCATTGACACTTTGATCTGCTAGTTTCTCCACGAGTTCCTCTACTTCTTCTTCTTCTTCTTCTTCCTCTTCAGTTTTCTCAGCCCTTTCTTCCTTTATAACGTAAACAAGACCCATGAAAATAACAATAGTTAAGGGGCCAAATAATGGCAAGTAAACAGATACTTTGTGTTTTAAAGGCATGAAGTTTTGTTGCACCATCTCGCCATGGAAAAATGCCAGTTCTGTCAACTTCACAAGCTCGTTGCTCTTAGACAACGCGGTATTCCAAGTATGATCCCCACCTTTTTCTGGGTTGTTTAATAATTCGATGATTTCAAGTCTCAGGTCCAGTGCCTCAGTTACGTTACCCATAACTTCGGCAGGGATAGCCATTTCTTGAAAGTTTGTAGTTAGTTTCACTAAGGACCACAAAGTCTCTACTGATTTTTCTATATTTTGTAGTGTCATCAATCTCTTAAAAGAGTCAATTGTGATATAGGGAGTGCTTAATTCTTCACCTTCAGAGATCAAACCTATCAATTTAGTCAAATCAGAAACGAATTGGAACAACACAGCTTCGAGGTATTTTTCCGTAACCACAGAGTCTGGTTCCAGTGGGTATTTATTAGCGACAAGAACACCCCACTGTGGCACCAGGAAGCTTGCCCAGTCATAAATCATATTATCTCTTTGCTTACCATGGATGAAATTCAACCCTTCCGGTGAAGAGGCAGGATCTGGGAAAACAAGCGCAAGGTTTAAAGTGGTGAACTCCTTGTAATAATTCATAGAAGATAAGTCTGATAAATCAATAGTATGGGACAATTCGGTCCATGTAACATTGTCTGTATTATTTAGGGCATGCAAATTTAGATCGTTGTGGTATACAATGGATGTGTCCACCGTAAAATTTACCAGCGGTGAAATAAACTCTCTGAAAGGAGTGAAGAAGTTTTTCAACGTAGAATCAATCTCCCACTCTACTGGGTGCCCACCACCGTTTAGCAATGTGATACTTAAATGAATATCCGGTGTGTATGACACAGCCATAGAGTTTTGTTTATTAGTGTGGAAGTTCGACAATTTCTCCCATTCCATAGAGAATACATGTTCCACAATGGTTTGTGCCACAAAGAACGGCAAGTCATTCGTTGCAACGGCATCATCATCAAACAGGACAGTGATCTGCTTCGAGTCATAGGCCGGCAAAAATCCACTAAACTCATCCAAAACTAAAGACACCAAATGGAAATCGTTACCTTGTGCAATGGCATCATTTACCACCGCTTCATCATAGGGAAGCACCTGTAAAGACCAGTTAATGTCATGTTCCCGCGAGTTAAGCAAATAATTAACCTGTACCTGCACTGCGTCGTGTATATCTGGGAACTTGTACGTCTCACTCTTTATATATACCGGCACAACGACGTGTACATCTCTAAATGGATCCTCGTGCAACGTTTCAATGTAGCTCGTAGGTAATGGCGCCCTATATATATTCGTCAACTTGTACCACAACGGTATCCCCACAACAACATACAACACAACAAAGAATACACTAACTGCCTTCCGAATCCCAATTGTCGACATTATTGAAGACGGGCCAATGTGTATAATTGATACTGAAACTTATTAAAATGCTGTTTTCGTTTTCGTTACTTCATAAGAATTCTAGAAACCAAAAATTTCTTTGTAAGTTTCACTTTTAATTTGGTTTCGCTTTTCAATAATTTCAATACTTATATATAAATTGATTTTAAGAGACTTCCAATTTCACGAATAGCAGTCAAAGCAGCCACCAAACAAAGAAATATGCTACGATTCAAGCGATTTGCATCGTATAATCAGCGGGCGGTGTTAAAGAAATACCCGGTAGGCGGGATACTACATGGCTATGAAATCAGACGCTGTGTTCCTGTTCCTGAACTGAGGTTGACGGTTGTGGATTTGGTACATGAACAGACAGGCGCTCAGCATTTACATATTGATAGGAATGATAAGAACAATGTTTTCAGTATTGCTTTTAGGACCCTACCGCGGGATGCAACAGGTGTCCCGCACATATTGGAACACACTACATTAGCTGGGTCAGAGAAGTTCCCTGTTAGGGATCCGTTCTTCAAGATGCTCAATAAGTCGCTGGCCAACTTTATGAATGCTATGACTGGCCCTGATTACACATTTTTCCCCTTTGCCACCACTAACCCTCAAGATTTTGCAAATCTGAGAGAAGTCTATCTTGATGCCACGTTGAGACCATTGCTAAAGGAACAGGATTTCCATCAGGAGGGTTGGAGATTGGAGAACTCTGATATGGCAGACCCAGGTAGTGATATTATTTATAAAGGTGTTGTCTTCAATGAAATGAAAGGTCAAATATCAAATGCGGACTATCTTTTCTGGTCACAATTCCAACAAACTGTCTATCCCTCTCTACATAACTCTGGCGGTGATCCCCAAGAGATAACTGATTTGCACTATCAGGATCTCATTGATTTCCATAACAAAAATTATCACCCTTCAAATAGTAGAACTTTCACTTATGGCTCTTTACCATTAGAGGAAACATTATCGAAATTGAATGAAGAATTTAAACTTTATGGTAAGAGGACAAGGGACAACTCACTGCCTGAACCGATTATATTCACAGATGGGAAAGATAAGGAAGTTACCGCCTTAGGTCAATTAGATCCAATGTTACCATCGGAAAAACAAGTTAAGTCATCGATGACTTGGGTATGTGGTTCACCAAGTGAACAATACGAGTCGCTCTTGCTGAAGATATTGGGTAATCTATTATTAGATGGTCACGATTCAATTATGTATAAAAAGTTGATTGAGACAGGACTGGGATTTGATTTCACTGTTAATACAGGTGTTGAGTCTCTTGCCTCTGCAAATCTTTTTACAGTAGGTATCCAAGGTGTTGAGGATATAGACCGTTTTAGAACTATTGTTATGGATTGTTTCCAAGAGGTTATTGAAAACAACTTCGAGGGGAAAAAAATTGATGCGATTATTCAGCAATTGGAACTTTCTAAAAAAGACCAAAAAGCTGACTTTGGTTTGCAACTTTTATACACCGTGTTACCTGGGTGGACAAATGGTATAGACCCCATCGAAAGTATAGAATTCGATGAGCTGCTTTACCGATTCCGTAACGATTATAAGGAATCAGGGGATAAGATTTTCAAGGACTTGATCCAGAAATATATCATAGGTCAACCAAAGTTGTTGTTTACAATGAAAGGGTCTAATGAATTTTCAACTGCATTAGCAGAAAGGGAACAGCAAAGTTTGAAAAGAAAAGTAGATAAACTGAATAATGAGGATAAGGATATTATATTTAAACGTGGTATCATGTTGCAAGCAGCTCAAAATCAAAAGGAGGACCTTTCTTGTTTGCCCTCTGTTCATATTTCGGATATCCCAAAATACGCCGACCAATTTCCGGTGAAAACCTTGAACGAAATCTCAGTTCGAAACACTTTCACTAATGGTATCACTTATTGTAGAGGTAAGAAACTTATTAATGACAGTATTCCACTGGAATTGTATCCATACTTGAGTTTATTTGCTGCTTCACTAACGCATTTGGGTACAAGCACAGAACCATACAATGTAATCGAAAATGAGATCAAACTGCACACTGGTGGTATTTCAACAAGTGTCAGTGTTGTACCAGATCCTTCTAACTTAACTCCAAAATTGTTTTTTGAGTTTACTGGTTTTGCCCTGAACTCTAAGACTAACTATATTTTTGAAATTTGGAAAAAAATATTGGTTGACACAGATTTCAAAAAAAATAGTGAGAAATTGAAAGTGCTCATTAGATCACTTGCATCATCGAATACAGCACATATTGCCGATTCTGGTCATACAGTAGCGAGATCTTATTCTGGAGCACATCTTTCAACTACAAACTCGATTCAAGAATCACTCTCGGGTATCGAATATTTCAAACTAATCTCCAAACTAAATACTATTTCAGGAAATGAAGAGCTATTTGAAACTGAGGTTATTAGTAAATTAACTCAACTGAAGGAAATCATTATCGGGAATGAGAATGTTGAATTTTTTATATCATTGGATTCAAATGAACAAGAAACCAAAGTAAGACAAGAGATAGATAAATTCACAAACTCTTTACCATCTGGAAAGAATATAGGCAATGCATTCAAAACTACTTCGTTTCCATTAATAGCGAACAAAAACAATGGAACCGTCATTAACTTTCCGTTTCAGGTTCATTACACTGCTCAGTCACATTTGGGTGTACCATATACACATAAAGATGGAGCTTCTTTACAGGTCCTTGCTAATATGCTAACATTTAAGCACTTGCACAAAGAGATCAGAGAAAAGGGTGGAGCCTATGGAGGTGGTGCAAACTTTAGTGCATTATCTGGGCTGTTTAATTATTATTCATATCGGGACCCACACCCCCTAAATAGTCTGAAAACATTCGATAAAGCAGCGAATTACGTTTTAAATCAGGCCAAATGGGAATCTTTTGATGTTGACGAGGCCAAATTGTCTATTTTCCAACAAGTCGATGCACCAATTAGTCCAAAGAGTGAAGGTACCACATGGTTCAACACTGCCGTTACCGATGAAATGAGACAAACTAGGAGAGAACAACTATTAAATGTTTCGATGCTTGATATACACCGTGCTGCAGAAAAGTACCTGTTACCAAATAAGGGCATAAATACTATAGTAGGTCCAGTTATTCAAAATGAAACGGAGCCACCTGAATGGAAGGTTGAAGAACTTGGTGTTGATGTACAATAGAAGAAAGAGTAGCATCGTTATCACAAAAAATGCTAGTGTTAGAGAATATTTTTGATGATACTACCATCTATTAATGACAATCAATGTAAATAAAAATTTAAAATAGTTTGTTATCGTGTAAATTCAAAGAGCTATACAACAATTAATTACAGTATAGAAAATTTATAATGAAATGTATACATTACACCCAAATTGGTTTACCACGCGTCTCCATTCTCTCAGCAAGTTTACTGACTTGCGTATCCCATTCTTCCAGTTTAGTCTTCATCTTTGTTATTTGTTCTTCGTTAATGATTCTTGGTTGCACCCAGGTTATTGAAAGAAGTTCATTGACTTGGTCAATTGAACCCTTTAGCAGGCCTAGACTAATAGCTTTAATAACAAGATGTTCAACCTGCTCCACAGGCATATTTGTAGCATTTGAAATATCCTGAAAAGATAGTATTCTGATATTGTTAGAAAAAATACATTCCATTAAGCTCATCAAACAGATCTTTTGTCTCAAGAAGGACTCATGTTCTGCCAGAATCGCTGTTTTTGGAATTTGGATGTTAATCAACTTATCAAACTTGGCCAAATCACCTAACGTCAATGCATTTAGCAATTGCGATAACCAGCTATACTCTGCCCTATTATTGATCAAAACCATTATTGGATGTTGCAATAGTTCACCAAAATTGTAAATCTTGTCACCTAACAGCGCAGCAATACACAAATCATAGGCAAATTCGACACTTGGTTCCTTATTTATTATAGCCATCTCGTTTTTGTCCTCCAGAGTAGATAGGTATAATAGTGCTGTATAGTAGAACGAGTTAAAGTCATTCTTTATTTTGAAATATTGTGCGTTGGCAGAGTAAAAAGAACTAGTCAAAATTAAAGGGATATTGTCTTTCGATTCGATGGTCTTTTCAAGTGTATCCAATAGATCTCTCGCCTTAATTAGCTCGCCCTTGAACAAATATAGCCGAGCAGTTTCAATGTCAATGAATAGACAACCGTTTTCATGATCGTTTAGTCCGTCATTTCTAGTCTTTTTCGCATCAATGTCCTTTAATGTCTGCTTCAAGTGGGATAAATATCTTAGAGACTCATCATAATCTGTAACTCCCTGTAAAGAAACCAATAGGAACTGAACCAAAGACAACTCATTAATATTCTCCTGAAATTTCACAATAAAAGTATCATATACACGCAACCTAATAATCTTCGATCTGTCATCAGAATAAAAAGCATTTAAGGTTTGAGTCAATTGGTGCCATAGCTTATTTTCATAATTGTATTCAAATTGATCAAATAATTCGCCCAATTGCGGATCTGCCTCCATACGCAACGTACTCAGAATAGTATCAACTTCATGACCAGCCATTGTTCCTTTCTCCTTCTCTTTATTATGTTTTTATGATCAGAAATCTGTAAAGTCTTCTGTTTTCTTAATCAACCCATTTGCAATACCGTTATATGTGTTGAAAAGTGGCGGTTAGAATTCCTTTGTTCCCCTTCGTTTCCTCGAATTCTGTGGCAAAATTCGTCTTAAATGATTCCAATCATGATATATAATATATATTTATACTTTTATGTACTTACATTAATAATTATTTTTATAATTATATTGGAGTTCCGACCTCCTTAGGTAACTTCCAAGCTGCTAATGATTCCCTTGCGTAATCCACCATTGCTTTGGAGATTTTACGAAGTAAAGACTTCCATTTAACATCAAGTTTATTAGCGACGTGTTCTAGGTTAGTTAATGTTGATGTATTCACCTCTTCTACGTCGCGTAGGATTAGCTTCTGGACTTCCTCTAGTTTATCGAGCTCCCGTTCGAGTATCTTCAGTTCCTGTAAACGTTCCGATTCTGTCAGTAATGTGGGATCTAGTTGTTTAGAATTTCGATCTCTTCTCTTTGCCAGTTTCTTTCTGACTTTGAGTTTGTTGGCGTTTATAGTGGAGGCACTAAGCCTCTGTATTGATTCCTCTGTCGTCGATGTTTCGTCTTCCCCATCGTTTACCTCAGGTATGGGCCCATCTGTAGAGATCGGCACTGTGTCTGCCCCTCCACCTGAAATGGTATCGTTCATCTCGTTACTCGTTGGATAACTTACATGAGAAATGGTCGATTCATGTGTAGGTACCCTCTTAATATCGTCATGGCTGGAGATTTTCCGTACCTCAAGCATTGCACTTTGATTCATTACATCAGTTAGATTTCTAATATGGCCATCGATCTCTTTCAGTGCACGCTGTCGTTTTCTATTCTTGTCGATTGTCATCTCTACTATCTCAAGTTGCAAGAACTTGGCTTTACGGAAGCGCAGTACTCTGCCTGTATCCTCCAACAGTTGTATAAATTCGTACAGCGGCTCTTCCATGTTGATAATGAATTGTTCCGATAGTATTTCGTGTGTGACATAGCTCACGTCACAAGCATGACCAACTTTCTCTATCATTAAATTTGTCGCTTTATCCTCTAGTTTCTCGCCACTTGGGCTACTGTTATTATCGGCCGGTTTAGAGTTGGTTGTTGGTTTCACTTTGTTTTCAAGTGAAAAAGAGTTGTAATGAACCCCCAACTCACTGGACAGCTCACCTAGTAATTTTAAGTTACTTTTCAGCTGTTTTACTGATTTATACAGGTTCCTGTAGTTTGATTTATGTTCCCAAAATTTTTTCTCTAAGATGTTAAATTTGTTTTCAAGTTCTGCATTAGTAGGTATTAGTGGGTTCAGTATACTCACGTTACGACTTCCCCTAGTGCTTGGAGATGGCAAAAGTAAATGGAGGGGACTTGGTTTCGTAGGGTTCAATGGCGGCGCCAAGTGATTATCGTGCGGAAGTATGATAATTGGAGCTGAGTTTAAGACATCCTTCCACAAAACCTGATTATCGAGAAATTTCTTGAATACCGCATGGTTGCTTATTTCAGGAACTTCGTAGCAATCGTTCAAAAACGACTGCAACATGCGCTTCCGAGAGTCAATGATCCTTGAGCCTATGGACCCCTTCTTGAAGATATAATTCATTACTGAGTGCTTGGGAGGCAATGGCGGCACCACAATTGTGGGCAGCAGCAAGGTCAAGTTCTTCCTCAGAGAGTAAAATTCAGAGTACCTTCTTGTCGTCCGAGAACCGTCAAATTCTATGACGTATCCAATTGCATGATTTCCCCAGGGGTCCCTATAATCACCAGCATCTCTAATAGTTATCAGACCCTCCGACTGGAAGGGAATCCGTATTGCATCGCCTTGAACGCTTGCCGGGACCGCAACAAATGGCTCGTCCACAGACGCACGATACAACGTCTGCGCCAGAATATCTATATCTTCTTCTCTAATATCGCTATTGTCATTGTCATCTTCTTTGTCGTCCACCACCAGCGAGGGCTCTCCTGGCGCGTTTATCCCAGAAGCGTATATGTGTGTAGTCCCAATAAACGGGTTATTGTCCTCTTCCTCTACCTCATCCAGAACTTTCTTCTTCCTGCCCATCGTGGAAACCAGTTTTGTTGCCAGTATTGAGAGGGGGACTAATAGTTCTTTTGTTCCCAAGTCTGTTGTCCTTCTTCTCTTTCCGTCTTCTTTTGTACCCCTCTTAAAGGGTTCTTTTAAAAAGTCCCCGAAATAGCCCGCTTGTACACACACACAGAGATAGAGAGAGAGAGATCTTGATTACAAAAACTAAATCGACAAAACAACGAACAATGGAAGAACGTACGTATTAGTTTAAGAGCAAGATTAAAAGTGTGGCGTGGTCTGAATCAAAGAACCTTTCCCCCTTCGCCCAGCTCCGCCTCAACAGCCTGTTATCCACTGGCCGTGTCCTCCCTTTATATCGCAATATATACTAACGTTCTAAATTTTATTTGAAGAAACTCACCGTGGTCGTGGTTGGCACAAACAGTAGTAACCCGCCGTCCCTCTTTCCGGCCTCGATCATGTGGGGGTGGCGCTAGAATATAAGAATTTGATACATAGCTGTGGTGAAGGCATCAGATATGGACGAGAGCATGTCCCAGGCCGTGTTCAAAATGGTCCGCGAGGCCATGGATGAGTACACATTGGAGAGAGACATCGCCAGTGCGTTGAAGAAAGCGCTGGATAGCCAATTCGATAAGACATGGCACGTCATCGTCGGCAGAAGTTTCGGCTCCTACGTCACCCACGAGAAAGGCAGGTTCATCTACTTCTACGTCGGGTCTCTGGCGTTCCTAGTGTTCAAGACATAATTCAATACAAAAAGAGGTGTTTTGCAAATAGAAACAATTAGAAATAAATAGATACTGTGCAATATATAAGTCAGTGTGTGTGTGATCTAGGCAGGAAGTTCCACAAAAATTCCAGTTGCAAAAAGGGTATTATACTATACTGTATTGTATTTTATTTTATTTTATTGTATTGCATTGCATTATTGTATTATTGTATTATTGCATTATTGTATTATTGTATTATTGTATTATTGTATTATTGTATTATTGTATTATTGTATTATTGTATTGTATATTGTGCTATATTGATGTATTGTTGGTTTGAGAAGAAATGGAATGTTTCTCTGCGGTGTTTTCTAAGCAAATTTCGAACAAAAACATTTCAGAATACACAAAACTGGCCGTGTCGTGGTGTACGACACATATCTCACTTAAATATAATGTAGTACTATGCAATAACTTGGCAATGATCTGATGGTGACTCTGCCGAATGATATATATACATGTACATATACCATGCAACAGCGGAGTTTTTGGCCAATTTCATATCAGACAAAGTAATATGCCAAAACACTGCTCGCTACTACATACCACAATATAATAATACAATAATATTAGAATACAATAAAATTACACGATACAATACAGTGAATATACTATAGTATAGTGTAACATAGTATGGCGTTATACAATATATAGTTTTGTATAGTTAGTATAGCACAAAATATTTAGTATTTGGGAGTAAAATATAGTATGGTATAATACAGTATAATACAATATAATACAACCATACAGTATATAATAGTATTGTATAATATTGTATACTATAGTATATTCAATACAAACACTACAATAATGCAATATAGTATAGTATAATACAATATAAAACAATACAAAGAAGAATCGACAAATTTTGATAAAAAACCCAAGGGGGTCCCCTTGGTTTGGGTGAAAATGGGGTGTTTCCCTACGCCCTTTTCTGAGTGAAAACCATCGAAAGCACGATCCCAAAGACCAAGATTTGCTTCGTCGTCGTGTACGATATACCGTTCAAAACGGCAGTCTGCTTTCCTTGATATTGAACTATCAATTACATTGCAATAGAGCCCCTCTATACAATGTTTAGTTGCTGGGTTGCTTGCTAGTTAACAATGTATTTGTTGTCGAAACGATATATATATAGATAGACGCGCTTGGCTAGTGGGAAAAACAAATATACAACGGTTTTTTTTAATCTTTAATCTATTGTAGATGATGCCTTGACCCACTGCTCCTAATACGGCTGAACAATACGGCAACAGTAAATAACTTAATTTACGATAAACCAAAGATGATAACCTTCTTGAAAAATTGTTCACGTGCCGCGGCACTATGGACGTGCAAGTTTTCTTATAATGTTTTTAAAGATTTTAATCGGAGAGTATTACAGAACTGGGACTTCAATAAAATAGTGGAAACACACCCCACACACACGTCTGTTTGATATTACTATATTTAAATGGGTGAAGTGCGGAGTCATATACGAACCCCAATTTGTTACATTATATAGAGCCCATGAAGGTGAAGAAACGTGCTGGAAGGAAAGTTGTGGATACCGAGGCGAAGAGCAAGCGTACTGCGCAGAACAGGGCTGCCCAGCGGGCGTTCCGGGAGCGCAAGGAGGCCAAGCTGCGGGCACTCGAGCAGACAATTGCGGCGTTGAAGACTATGAACAGCAAGAAGAACGGCGAGACTGAGTACTTGAAGCGGTGTTTGCTCGGCGTGCTTGACGAGGTGTCGAAGTACAGGCCTAAGAATAGTGCAGATGAGTCCATGCTGCGGTTCCTGGACGGGTTGAAACCCGATGACGTGGATAGTGTAGACGTTATGCCGATATTGCCAACAGCCACGGAGTTTAGTGGGAGCGAGGATAAAATGGGGGGTCTCGGTGACAGCACGCCCAATGAACAGAAGTGCTTGACAAATACCGAAAGTTTACCACAATCGGGAAACAGTGATGGCAACAACAACAACAACAACAACAACAACAGCAACAGCACTCCTTCTTCAAGTCACATACCTTCACCATTGGCGTCGTTCCATACACCCTCGTCAACAGAAACGACCAAACCAGGAACTGACAAGCAGTTTCCACGTGACCAGGGTTCTGGATCATGGATGGACCCTATATTTGATCAGGAACTGAAGCTAAATCCGTTGTTACCGGAAACTATCACAGACCCGGTTGCTATTCCGTTTGATTTATTTAATATCAAGGGCTCTCCTGTGCTTACGAACAACTGGAACGACAGCGAGCTAGACTTTAATATCCAAGATAACTTCAATGCCAATGAAGTGGCGGCATACCCAGATCCTAATGAAGCGGTATATGACGACCATAAAGATGATGACAGTATTTTTTACAATAATAGCAGGGTACAGAGAATTGAACCGAGATTGGCGTTCCCTAACGATGAAATAGATAAGTCGAACGTAATGCGCAGGCGTGATAGCAGTATTCTGGAGGGTGATCTGATCATGTATAACACTACACTGAAGTCACCCACTCATATCCCTGAGGATAACAACAGTGAGCTAATAAACGATTTCACATGCAGTTGTCAGGCGAACCAGACTTCCTGCCCTACTAAACAAGATACGGATGTATCTTCATTCGAAGCTACAACATTAGACGATACAAGTGCACCTACTTCAGACAGTAGTGATGAAGAACTCCGGTGTGAGTTACTCACACGTTATATTTTGCATAAGGAGCCACTAAGCTCCGTTTTCCAGTTGTTGAAGGAAAAGGGTACCGCATACGGTAATACCCATGGGGAACACGTTAAATGTGCCGACATATGCGGGAAAATTGTCCCCAAAACTGGTTTCACAGCGGATGAATTCGAAAACCTATGCGATGAATTAATGAACAAAGCCAAAATTTCCTCTGACGGAGGCGTGATACCCAGGCCACAGATCACAATCAAAGCAGGGGACCTCAAAAAGACCCTGCAGAAACACGTCCCATCACAGTGCTAAAGAACCAGATAAGGTTAAACCAGATAAAACAAAAAAGCTATTAATGTTATTCTATTACGTCTCCTTTTAAAAAAAAATTTTTTTTTCCATCTTTTCTTGGTCTTTCTTTTAGATACTAGACTCATAATAAATAGAAATATTTTAAATATTATCGTGAATTATAGATTACAGTAATGAATTTGTAAGTTTATGGCCTTGTCTATGGTCATTTATCCGCTGTCGTTACATTCCAGCTTTATTTATAATAGAGGGGGGATGGGACCGTCGGTGTTCTCGCAGGGAAAATTTTCATTCATACGAACAATGGGGGGAATTGGGAGGCGATGATTCAACAATACATTCAAATCTATGAAGTAAAAGAGACTTGTCACATCAATTATTAGTACACAACTCAATTGCTTTACTTCAGCCAAGCCATTTCTATAATTTTCCATATTACTCTGAAGATATTGTTTGGATTCTTGGTGAACTTGGATGCAAAAACGATTTGGAATCGTTGTGGTACTTTTATCATACAATAATTACTTTAACAGGAGGCATTTAATCACTAGAAAGCATTCACATACTATATAATAGAAGCCAAGAGGCAGAGGAAAGAGGTGTAGTTGACGAAAAAGCCAAGAGTAATGCAACCACTGTTTAAGGAAAATTATTCAGTGACTAAGGAAAAGAAGGGGAAGCTACGAGATGGTGATGATATAGAAGCGGATATGGCAGGTCTTTCTTTGACCTCTTCAGCCGGTGAGAATAATTCCATGGCAGGGAGCTCTTTACAAATAGCTAATCCCGGACCTGCGAATGCGACAGTACAAACAGTACGTCGTGATGTTTCACAACGGGACAGCACTCCCGAATTGGTAAATAACAATGAGAACGTTCCACAACAATCAAGCGCTATAGATGAGCATAGACCCAGTATTGTGTCGTTGAAAATGTCGCTGAAGGAGGTTGCTGAGGCCGCAGCAGCGAAGAGACATATGAATCAAGCAAAGTTTGTTAACGGTAGCGGGGTTAGTAGTGTTATAAACTCGCCTCAAAGAAGTTCCGTTTCTGCTTGCTCACGCGATGAGGTGTTTGTGGATGCAAGTCCTGTAGTGAACAGAACTCCATCCATTGATATCCCTAGGACGAATGATGGTAATGTACAAAAGAATTTCTACGATGGCACGAAATCAAACACTCACTTCCCTTATCATATGGACAAAAGTAATAGTACAGCAATTAATGTGGATCCAGATGCTGGCATGTTACAGGGGGCAGATGTGGTACTAAACCAAGAACTATTGGAGAAAGCTTTGAAGAGGGATATGAAAAGGAAACGTGCTGATACAATGCAATCATCGACGGTAGCGTTGAATAAGAAATTGTATAATTCAGATGGACGAGAATCTGTAGAAACGAATGGTAAAAGAGGGGACCAGAACTCCTCTGAAAATTCTGAACCCATATCTGCCACGGCCGCTATGATGATGAACCTTTATGGTGACCAAACATTGATGGATCAACAGAGATTGAAAAGTAAGGAAGAGGAAAGCAAGTATTCCCATAATATAACCAAGGCAACAATTAAAAAGGTGAAACCTGTGAATGGTAAGAGAAAGATACTTTCTAACCCAAATTTAAACTTGCAACCTTTAGAACCTTTGCGACCAGTTAATGAATTGGGTATGTTCTCAGCTCAAAAGTTTTCAAATCAGGAAAAGGAACAAAAACCTGCCGAAGTTCCTTCTGATAAAACCAAAGTTGTACTAAAGTGGCGGGACGATAAGGAAAATCCGAAAGTTGAGGAAGCAAGAATTTATTTAGTTAGTAGAGAGATATGCGCCTCCTTGCAGAATAGAGAACAGTTCCCTGTTGAGTACATCCAGAGAAATGAGGAAAACTTTCTGGCACAAAAGATTCCATTGGAATTTGATGCTACTGAAAATTACTGGTATGTCCCAAATTTATATCTGCCACCTGGTATTTATAGATTTCAGTTTTTGGTAAATGGAAGTTTAAGGCATTCTAACTTCTTACCAACAGCCACAGATGAGCAAGGTAACATTGTTAACTGGTTTGAAGTCTTGAGGGGCTATGAGAAAATTGAACCATATAGGGATGAGTACGAAATTCATAGTGGGTACACAAGTTCTATTGATACAACATTGGAAGGTAATGAAAGTAGTGTCTTAGCCTGTAGTAGTGATAACAGCACTTCAAGTACTAGGAACAGTAGCGAATCCAAAATCACCGTACAGGGCCCCAATGGTAGAAACCAAATTTCCAGGAACTCTTCTTACTATTCCTCAAAAGGCATGGAAAGACCATTCACCCCATATTCTGATTATACTGGTATTAGTAGATCTAATTCAATCGTGTCTAACGGAGTTGATGCAAGCAACGGGAATCTAAATAGAAATTTGACTTTAGACTTTTTGCCCCCACCCACTTCGAAAGTGTACTCTTATTCCAATAGAATTCCCGCCTTGTTTAAGATCTCTGGGGATTCGGACGAAGAACAAGAGCTAGAAGTAAATCCCAGAGCGTTTTATGATCGCCCAAGCTTTACACATCGTGTTGTTGATTGTAATCAAGATGCTCTATTCGGAGATTTGCAAAAAGGCGGGAAAATGGATGCCGAAGAAGCAGAAAATCTATTCTTGAAAAAGTACGGTGTTCCTGATTTGCCTGTATATTTGAACTCGACCTATTTGAATAAAATTTTTCATGAATTCCACCAAGTGGCTGGACCATCCTCTCAGAATTCATCAATCAATCATATCATTCCGCATGTTAATTTAAAGCATTTGCTCACTAGTAGTATTAGAGATGGTATAGTTAGTGTTGCATGTACAACAAGGTATGCCGGAAAATTTATTACTCAGGTTATTTACGCACCTTGTGACCCTACAACAGGTGGAGATGTAAAGGCCCATTAGACATGTTATTTGATATTGCATGCTTTTAAACGCAATTTATATATAATAGCGCATGATTTTAACGAACATTATTCTGTAAACAAATAAAAATGGTACCTCACAGACTGTATTTTGTTATAGAGCCTAGATAGAATATAACGGATTTCATGGAAAAAATTTCTAGCATTTTGTAGAATATTCATATTTTATTAACGAAAACACAATTAGCAGATATTAAGGATATTAGTACATATATTAATTTTATGGTAATCTATATTAATTATCATTTTTTTGGTTTTATAGCAAATTCATTAAATAACTCGTCAAATTCTGAGTTAGGGGCATTCTGAATATATTTTTGTTCAATTAATTCTGCCCATGGTTCCACAAACCCGAGACCAATGTTGTTACTACCGGAAAACCAATCAATAACATCCTCAGGAAGCATATTTGTAAATTGGCCGGCCTCATCAATCTGAACGGACATTGAATTACTTTCTTCTTGGCTATTCACAGGACTTCCATTTTGTGTGGTATTGGCATCACTGATATCAGCTGTTCTTGTACTGTTGTCATCTTTATTAGAGGAATAATGGGACACTGGAGTTGCTGTTCCCGCATATTTGACAGCTGTTGGCAACTGTGTCTCAATATCGGTATTCTGTTTTGACTGACTTTTTCCTTTTCTTTCATTTATTCCTTTAGAGAGGAACATCAATATAGTTGAAAACTTTCTGGCTAAATGTAACTCATCAGGCGTAGCTTCATTCAATATTACGGCAGCCTGTCTTATCATATGAACTGCGTCATCGATTAAGATTCCACTCAGTTTTAGAATTGACTTGGCCTCAGAGTTGGTTGCCATACTATGATCTGTTAACGTAATATAACATTTAACAATGAAAGATGCGGATCTGACAATTCTCATAACCCATCTTACAGGCATGTATTTCAGCATCTCATTTTTATGTACTCTAACTGCTGATTGCAAGATAGCTTTGGCAGCTCTATAGGCCTGCTCAACAAACCTAGCACTTTTTATCATCTCATTCAAAGTTAATTTTGATTCTTTCACTTCGACTTGAAGTGCTAATGAAAAGGTGTAAAGTTGACAATAGTAATAGTCACTAATAAAGCTTTCTCCTCTAATATCAGCTGTTCTCTTGAACTTACTCAGATCATCCAAGGAAATCACCAACGGTTTTTCTTCACTAACTGGTTTCATTAATTTATAATAGTTGAGGTACCATGCATTGATTATGGGGGAAAGTACATCCAGAACCATTAAATTCTTTCTTTGGTCACTTTTAGAAACCCTCTTTTTAATCTTTTCATAATAGATGGTTTGGTAAGTGATTGCAATTATTCTCAGTAGTTCTAGTTGAGCCTTTTGGTATATCGTATAAGGGATTGGATTTCTGAAAAACGTGCCATTCTCACCGTGATAGTATAAAGTGTATTCATCATTTAGGAACTCAGTCTCGAGGTCGATTAAAGGTTCGAAATTTTGTTCCTTCAAAGTCTCGGAGTATTTTTTGTACAGCATCCATCTCTTGGCGGATTCGGGATTCTGTGAGATGATTGAAATAAATGCTTTTAAATCTTCATTTTCTATATCGTCCTGGGACTTCGGATTTTCTACATCAATTTCGTTTATTTTCTCAGCATTTGATACCAAAGAGTCTCCCAAAGTAGGCTTTTGATTCATGTTTGAAGCATAACAAATTTCTGCAGAATTGGCTGCGGTATACACTTTCGCATTGTTTTCCAAGAAATCCATCTCTTGCGCCAGCCTAATAGCAGTTCCCGTGAACATCCAGGACATGCGGTCACTTCTCTTGACAGTGGCAATGCCTCCGACCCCATTTGTGCTATTTGTCGGTTTTTCTCTTTCAGGTATATAATGAGCCGTGTCGGCAGCTTCCCAATGGATAGCTCTTGGATTCCACTCCGTAAATAGCAAGAAGGCTAAAGTGGTTCCAATCGACCTTGTGCTTGCCTCGGCCCATATCGTTTGAGATAGCAAAGTTTGGCAATGTGACCAGAGCTTGTTGTGTACATGAATATTTCTTTTTCCATCGATACCGTTATCAAACCCGACTTTATCAAGTGGGTTATACCTAGCAGAGATAGCTAGAATGCAGTGTAGTAAGAGCGGGTATTTCAGCAATTCTTCAAAGTTTTGTAGGTGCAGAGGAATGTAAGGGAAGAACGGGTGCATGAAATTGAAAAAGATGTTTACCAGTATCCTGGCCTCATCCATTGTGACGAGTTTCCCATCGCCTAGTAGGTCGAAGTTGTGGTTTATTGGGGATGGAATCTCTGGTTTGATTTCGTCAATTACGGGGTACGTGCCATCTAGTGGGCTTCTGTTTGCAGTAGTATCCTGCGCTGCTGCTGTTGCTGCTGCTGCACTGTTATTATCGGGGGTTGAATTTGAGTGCTCGTTATTTGGATCGCCGTTGTCCGGGATCTTGATATTGATATCGTATTGGGGCGGTTTCCTAAGTGGGTCGTTACTTCTTTGGTCATCACGTAATTTTGTTGCCTTGGCAAGAAATTCCAGAGCGCTTTGCATTGATGTAAGTTCAAGCTTCCAGGTGGTATCGGAATTCACGTTCTGCTTATCGGAGCTATTGGCGTGTGGTTCAATGGTCACGCTCAGAAGCTCGGGGTTCGAAGGATCGTTAATGGTTGGGTCACTGGCACTTAAAGCGTTGCAAAACTGCTGCGTGGTGTTGGTGGTGTTCAACGCGAGGCTTGGATTTGCTGCTGCTGCAGTCATGGGCGTTCCAGACCATATTTCTGCGCCTTTCCCTACCCTAACTTTCGGAGCGTTGAAGAAACAATGCGACCTGCTTCTCCTGCATGCAGCACAGGGCGGGGCCAGAGGCTGGTCTGCGGGACCCAGATCGCACTTGATCTTCTTGTACTTGCATCGAAGACAAGCACCGAATGTATTTTTATGTTTCACCGAGGGCTGCGGGGTATTCGACCCGCTCCCAAATCCGGTAGGCGTCGTACTTCTAGACTTCTTCTTAGAAGCAGGCTTATTGACTTTATTCTCCATTTCAATGTACATAAAGATTTTTGAAAAAAAAACAAAAAGAGAATGAAAAGGATGACTTTTTATTATTTTCCACCTTTAATTTTTTATTTCTTGTTTAGAGTTTTCTGAAGATGATAATAACGTTTATATATGCAGTAAGTAACTGTTGTTACTTTTTTTGATCCTGCGTTTTCTATTTTTAATTCCTTTGAGTATTTCTTTTTTTTTTTTTACTTTATTTTTATTTTTGGATATTCCTTTGTGTTTTATTTATGATTGTTAAATGCTATGAAAGAAGTCTCTTGCCCTTTGATAAAGCCCCTCATCTGGTATTCCTTTGGCAGAAGTGTTGCGTTTGACTTTTTTTAACTTTACTATTTACTGTAGAGCTCATCGAATGACTTCTTTGTTTTTCTTAAAAGAATATAAAAATGAAAAAAAAACCAGCACACACACAGACTGTGCAAGAGAGAGAGAGAGAGAGCAAAACCCGTCTCCTGTTACATAATCTTCTTATCTCACTTGTTTCCGCACACATCAAAGCGGGCCTAGAGAAGATTCGCTCACATTTCATTGATTCAGTAAAAGATCAAAACACTATGTTCGATTCTCTCTTCTGTTATAAAGATGGTGGTGTGTGCCCTTAAAGAAGAGAGAGAGAGACAATAAAACACTGTTGCCACAACAACGGCCGCACGGAAGAAAACAACAAAAAAGAAAAGTGCGATTGCTACGGAACATTCTCTTCAACATTCTCGACAGAAACAAAAAAGAAGTTTATTTTTTTCTTTTTTTCAGGGGTCTACGGTCGTTTCTAAGCGGAAAGGTACGGAGAATGCGGAGAGGGGTCAAAATTCTAAAAATTTCTTTTTTTTCTTTCTTTTTTTTTGAGATAATGATTTTCATCAACAATCCAGGGACGAAGGCAATTTTTCATAGTGAATTAATAAACAAAAAAAGGTGTCAAACCGTTTTAGATTATTGTGTAATTGTTATTGATTAGACCCCCCCCCACCACATGTGGGACGCCGGTGCGGGGCGCGGAGAGGGGTCAGTGCGGGGGCGGGGACCAGTTTGGGTTTTGACACAATTAAAAAAAATATCATATTGCCGTCTTATCCAAAGACGGCAATATGTTTAATAGTGAAAAAACTTTTAATTTTAGAGAATATGGATTATTAAATTTAAATAACAAATTAGAAAGAAAAAAAAGAAAGAGTAAAAACGAGCCAGCTCAAAACTTTTTACTCGTAGAACAAAAAGAAAAAGAAAAAAATGGGACTACTTATGCCAGCGAGAAGTTGTTAATCTCGTTATATTGTGATATTCTCTTGTACAATTCCTCGTCGAATTCGTCTACATCATCGATCTGCAGATCTTTCACCTCATCGTCTTCATCGTCGATGATCACATCGCTGCCGGTATAAATTGTGTCTCTATCATGGGGGCTCTCAGATTCTGCGGTACTCTTGACACCCGAGTCTATACGTGCTATCAAAGTGACCGGGGTGCCTCCGCCGGTAGATGTGTTGAACACGGGAGAGCCCTCGAGATGGTTCACATGTACGGTTTGGAAATTATCGATTACTTTATTAGCGTAGTTGTGTTCATCGCCAAGTGTAGTAGAGCCCCCATACAAGGCGTACGTATTTGGTTGCGAAAAGAATTGATTGTATGACAAAATGGACCCCGAAGGGCTTTTTCCAATTCCTTCTAGGCCCAAAGGCCCAGCAAAACTGACATGGTTCCTGCTGATCCCCTTGGTATCAACAGAATCGGAGTAACGTAGATTTTCGTTTGACGATTTGTCGCTATCGATGTTCGCAAACGCCTTCTCGATTACCGTTTTGCGATGGAGCTTCCTTTTTCTTTGGGACATTAATGTGAACAGCATTAACCATAAGATACAAATTCCAATGGGAAAGAGAATGGGGAAAAGGACTGATAGTTTATACTTCCTCCTCCCTGCATTGCCTTTATTATATACATCAAGATTTTCAGGATCTAGTGTTCCTGTTAGATCTCCCTTCAACTTATGTTTATCACCTGTTACTTGGTAACTATCGCCTGTTGGCGTGGCAGATGCTATGTTGGAATTACTTGATTGAGTTACCAGACCTGTCAATGGAATGGACGTATCGATAAGCCTTGCTAATGCACTTAATGATTCATTTGGGATTGAATATAGTGAAGAGTTCCTATCAGCCAATAGCGCTTCCAAATAGGACAACAACTGTTTTGGGAAATAAATTTCGACAACTGAAACAAGGTAATCACGATCTGGGGCTACCAGTGGTACAATTTCTAAAATGTTTATACTAGATTCATTGAAAATTGTGCCTCCAAGTAATTGTGACAGCTGTTCAGTTAGCGATGGATGAGATGGGACGTTGAAATTAGAATTGAAATCATCGAATGGGTAACTCAGGACAAACGGTAAGAAATGGAATATTTGAGCAGATGATAGTGGGTTTCCAACTAAGAACTCGTAGTTTAGACCACGCTTCAAGCCGATTGTAACCAATGTGCTATTCTCATCCTTACTAGGATTTTCAGGTGCCGCAATCACTTGTGGCAATGATTTTGTGGCGCTGGGATTGAAGGATGTTGACACCGTTGTACCAAACTCACTCTCAAAAATAATACTCTTTGGTAACCAATCCGAAGAATCAACTGGGAGTGCAGTGGTTTCTGTAGGGGTTGGTGCCGCAATATCCGATAACTGTGCAGGTACTGGTGCTGAGGTCGGAAAATTTTTGAACGAGAGAATGTTCTTTGTGTCAGAGGTTTGTTCCTCCAGTCCGGTATTAACATTACTGATCACGGAAGCACTGTCTTCGACAACTGGGCTGTCTGTGTTCAAATGATTGCTACTGCCAGGGTCTTTCGTATTATAGCTCTGTTTTGTTTCATATACGCTTATTGTTGATGATATCATATCCACACTTTCTAAATCATTCCCAAGAGAATTCTCATCCTTCCCATCATTAGTGGAAGTAGGTGTTACAGAAACATACATTATCGGCGTTGATGTAGTTAAAATATTTCCTGTAAATTGGTTCTCATCTTGTGCTGAACTCTCTGGAGTTGGTGATTGGTTCGATGCTAGGAAATCATCTCCTGATATATCTTGTTGATTTGAATGAATTTGTTGATCAGTTATAGGTGGCTGTTCTGTGAAACTTTTAGTATCATCATCCGCAGTAGGTGAAGGTCGATTATCTACATCACCAGAAGGTAAGACAGTTGCTTGTCCAGCGGGTGGTGATGAAGAAAGCTGTGGCGTCGGATCAGGAGTTGGTGCAGAGTTTCCATCATTAATTGGGGTAGCATCACTGGTAAACATATGTATAGTGTCAGTATTATTGAGATCTGTAGTTTTGCTTATTTCAGATACAGGAATAGCAGAAATACTACTTGAAACCTCAGAATATCCCTGTGTTGTTGGATTCAGAGCAGGTTGAGTAGTCAATGGCGTTGTTGAGGTTAATTGTACAGAGTTATCTTGGTTAGTAGGTTCGATTGTTGATGTAGATGACAACGTTGACTTAGCTGAGTTCCCATTATAATTTGGTTTGGATTGTAACTCACTATAAGTGAAGGTATTTGAGGATGTTAAAGATGAGGGTGATGATGATGATGATGTTTTTAGGTCCCCAACATAGTTAGGATCTGTTGTATCGAACGAATGGAATGTATTTTGCGTATTAGATGTAAAAGATGATAGCGACTGAGGAAAATCTACTTTACTCGAATAAGTATAGAGGCTAGTAGTAGAAACAATTGTTGTGCTGAGTTGTGGGGATTCATTTGTGATCGTCTCAGCAGTTCTAGTAGCGTCTTCTTTGGACTTAGATGCCGCTGAATTAATATCAGATGAAAATGTATTAGTTTGTGAAGAAGGATCAGAAGGGCTATTACCAGAACGGGATGTAATAACAGTGGTGGAAGTTGAGGATGCTTTTGCATTATTACTTGTGGAAGTTGTTTGTGGTATTGTATAAGTTTGACTAGTCCGATCGTCTGTTTTACTTGAGTTTGTCGAGCTCGACTGCACGAAATTTCCACTCACAAAACTACTAATTAGTGCCGGATTAGTAGGATTTCGTGAGCTATTATCTTTAATTGTGGATTGCTGGTTATTATTGGTATTAACATTATTGTTATTGTTGTTATTGTTTCCTGTTGCAGTTGAGGGGACCGCACTATCTTTGGTATTAATGGCAGTAGCTGCATAGGTAGTGTCATCTTCTATAAGCTCTAAGTCATCGTCGTCCGTAGATTCAAAAGATTTTGTTGCGGTCGTTGCTGTATTAGGGGTATTTGTAGTTGCTACAAGCTTTGTTGTCGTTGGAACGTTAGCCGTTGTTACATAAGCACCTGTTACATGGGTATTTGCACTTATAGTTGCAACAGGTGCGGCAGCATTTTTAGTAGCAGCGTTTGGATCGGCAGCTGCTGTTAGGGTATCTGTATTACTGGTATGAATGTCAGCAGTTGCTGGAGTGTTAACATTAGTTGCTGCAGCGTTATTGTTTTCACCGGTTGCAGCGGTATTTGTGGTTGTAGCACCACCTGTGGTTGCACTGGTTGCTGGAGCATTAACATTAGTTGCCGGAGTATCCGTGTTTGCATTAGTTGCAGCAGTATTTGTGTTTGCATTAGTTGCAGCAGTGTTTGTGTTTGCATTAGTTGCAGCAGTGTTTATGTTTGCATTAGTTGTCGGAGTATCCGTGTTTGCATTAGTTGCAGCAGTATTTGTGTTTGCACTGGTTGCAGCAGTGTTTGTGTTTGCATTAGTTGCAGCAGTGTTTGTGTTTGCATTAGTTGCAGCAGTGTTTGTGTTTGCATTAGTTGCAGCAGTGTTTGTGTTTGCATTGGTTGCAGCAGTATTTGTGTTTGCACTGGTTGCAGCAGTGTTTGTGTTTGCACTGGTTGTAGTGGCCGTATTTGTATTAGTTACTGCAGTATCAGTATCTGTATTAGTTACCGCAGTATCCGTCTTTGCATTGGTTGCAGCAGTGTTTGTGTTTGCATTGGTTGCTGGAGTATTAACATTAGTTGCAGCAGTATTTGTAGTTGAAGCGGTATCCGTGTTTCTATTAGTTACCGCAGTATTTGTGTTTGCATTGGTTGCAACAGTATTTGCACTGGTTTCACTGGTTTCACTGGTTGCAGCATCCGTGTTTGCATTGTTAGTTGGAATATATGTAGTAGTAGTAGCAACTGATGTGTTTTCATCTGTGTTTGCATTCGTATCCGCATTATTAGGAGTATATGTCTCGCTATTTACATAAGGGCTGGTACTTCCTCCTGGCGTAGGTGTGTTTGTAGTAGTTGTCACGGGTGTGAATGAGTTCTCCACAAGGTTGTAGCTAGATACTGGAGAGTCTGTGCCGACTGCAGGTGTACTTATGAGTCCATCGGAAGCAGAGCTGGCAACGATACTGAAGGCTGACATCAGCAGTGCCAGTTTGAGTTTCTTCATTGTTTGTTTGTTTGTTTGTTTATTTTCTATTTTTTTTATTTTTTTTTGGTCTCTCTTTTCCCTAATATCGGAAGAACATGTGTTTCAATTGTTATATCTGATCTGGTCTATATTGCAAATGTCTTCTTTATCGCATGGAGTTTTTATTGAATATTCACTTTATCAAGTGATCTTGTTGTTTAGATTAGATATAAATAGAGAAAGAGAGCGAGAGAGAGCGAACGTTAAGAATAAAAAAAGAAAGAAAAAATAAAATTTTTCTTCACAATTGTTCACTGCATCTACACCCAGAAACGGCCGTAGAACTTTCAGATCTTTTCTTTTTCCTGTATCTCTCCCACGGGTGTTTCTGTGCATAAAAGGAGATTCCAACCCAAAAGCATGCAGCTCAAATCTGTGGCAGTTTCCTAATCGGGAAACTTCCCCACTAACACCTACCCCCCCGCTTGCGGGGGGGTAGGTGGTGGAACAACACACGCACAGAACTGCTCGTACAGAAAAACAACACAATGCGCTCTTTTTTTTATTACCCCACGCTACACTCAACCCCCCCCCACATGTCCGTATCGGGTAAATGTAACTTTCTGTCAGTTCCCACGACAATAGAGAAATATATATTTTAAAAAAGTAACGACAACTGCAGGACTCGAACCTGCGCGGGCAGAGCCCAAAAGATTTCTAATCTTTCGCCTTAACCACTCGGCCAAGTTGCCATTGTATGAACATACTGACTAAGTTTATTCTGTTGTTACTTTGTCGTACCATTTTTCTTCGTTTCTCTTTCCTATATAAATATATATATATATATTCATTTTTTTTTTTTTAAGGTATTATTTTTTAAAGAAAGAGAGGATATTGCCCTTTGGAGTAGTATTGGGTTTGCTTACTTTCTTTGTTGAGAACAATAATCTTTTCTCTCCTATTGATAAGTTTTGGGACGAGGCGTCGATCCCGTTGAGACTCTCTGATAGTTTCAGTGCCGCGTGGTAATCCTTGTGCTCATCGAACTTCACCAGCGTGTCGAAATCCAGGTTGCATGGCTCGCAATGGAATTGTGGCGGCGTCTCCGCTTCTCCTTGCTCGACTTCTTTCTTCGCCAACAGCGTCTTGTCGTTTGAGAACACCTGTTTCTGGTTACCAAAGAGGTCGATCACGGTCTTTTGGTGGTCGATGATGTCGAAGTTGGATATTATTACATTCATGTTGATTAATGGATAGAAATTGGTCTGGCCGAACTTGTCGTTTATATCTTGCATTAATTTCATCATTGTCTTGAGCATGTCGCGGCCCAGAGATTTGGTACCGTTGTTAATTAACGGCCCAGATTTGCGTCTTATCTCCCCTGACTTCGCCCTTACGTTGATCGCAATGGTTCTCGGCATTATTATCTTGTTGTGGTCTTGTTCTAAGTCAAGGATACGCGCAGTCAATTCACCGTTGAAGACTTCAAGCCAACCGAAACAGTCCAGCAGGCTGTTGCACGCGTTGCCCCTCATGTTCTTATTCGACATCATGCTTTGCACTAAAGGTTTTGGCGTTATAGGCGTAGGAAAAGTACCTCGCACAATTTGGAATAATTTTCGAGCCAAGACATCTATTTTCCCAGAGAGCACCGTTGGATACTTCCTTTCCCTTTGAGGATCCAGGAGTTGCTCTTCTATGAATTCTCGTATCTGTTTGTCGTTATTAGGCCATTTGTCACGTATATACTTGATGGTGCCCTTTTCGGGCAATCTTAGCAATTCGGTAAGCTCCTTGCCAAGGGCACCTCCCAATGTCCAGAATGACGTTATCTCAAATGAATCTTGGTCAAGAAACTCTATCACACAATTATTCTTGATCACAGTTTGCGCATCGGGCTTCTTGTAATTTGATCCCAATTTACATAACATTTTGTTCCTCGCTAAACCGCACGATGTTGTATACCCTAAACTGCTTTTTATAGTCTGACGAATATCATTTGCAATTCTCGATCCAAGCGCAAAGATTACATCATCCCAATCATCGATTATTGGCTTATCATCAGGGTTGAAAACCGAGCCTACCATACCCAGATTCCTAAATTCTGGCGGTACAACGGGAAGTCTCGCATCTAATTCATAATCTCCCTCAATAAATAGCTTCGTAAGAGGATTGCATTTCAGTATTCCTGCCAATTCTGATTCGTCTTCCAAGTTTGGGAACATAAGGTTTTGAAAACAAAGCCGCCCTAAATCAAGAAAGACCTCGTCAACGCTAGCCTTCTCCACATTATCACAAAGCTCCTTGAATATCTTAAGAATTTTCCGGCTTTCCCTTCTGTAAGGTTCGAGTGAAACTTTATATTCCTCCGGTGAGAGCTGTTTCTTGGGATCATCGTTCCACAATCCACAGCCGTCATGGTATTGCCAGAAATTCTCACCTTTTTTGAAAACAGCTGTATGTATTGGAATAATTTTATCGTATTTCTTCAGTGCGTCCTGAATACTATGCATCCTTGATATATTATGTTTCCTTGCCGCGTATGACACTGCAATAATCGACCTCCATTGAACACAGACCACCGGGTCGTCCTTGGTATAACCGCATCGTATTTGCTCCGCCTGGGCAAAGAATGCGTTTACATCGATATGGGCAAGACATGCTAAGTTGGATAAATATGCCTTTTCACTACTATTCAAATCGATCAAATCTCTCCACGTAAACTTAGAGGATGCCATATAAAAGTTTGTTATCCTTTTCTGTTCCTGTTTTCTTGTTGTTTTAATCTCTTTCAACTATGCTAAACACTGTTGTGATGTAAAAATGGTGGATCCCTTGTTATATATTTAGGAGGAATATGAAAAACTCCGAGAGATACGGGACGGTTATATCATAAATCGAAGAGCTCCCTGTGATATATACGTTTTTTCTTGATGTTTTAAATAGCATAGGCTGGTAATAAACATTTAAAAATTTATGTTTTGGTTCGAATTGCATAGAGGAGCCATTAAATATTACAAAACGATATATGATCAACTACGTCATAAGTGATGTAGGTTAATACAATACATAACGTTGTTGGGAAGGTCTTCTGTTTATTTACGCAAATTTTTACCAACGAGAACTATCTTTCAAGAAGAATTTACTACAAGATACAATGATTTTAAGGAATTACAAGCTTTTCATTTGACTATGAAAAAATAGGTTGTATGACGTTGAAAATGGACCAGTATAGACATGGAGGAGAAGTCTATCCCGGTGAGTAAATCATCAATAAGTGCATTTTGTCTAGTTTGAGCTTTAAATAGGAGCAAAGCACGGAAGAGTATACAATTCAAAATTTCAGAGAACCCCCTCACCACAGCACAGAATGAAGTTTTCGGTCAACACCAAAAAAAAGATTGATGAAAAACAGAAAACAAATACATTATAAGGTCATGGTGAGTTTAAAATAGGATCAACCTCGATTAAGAATTCTCCGCTCCAGAGTGTAATCAAACATGGTATATTGAAAAGAAAAAAAGAAAAGAGACAAGTTTATGTTAGTTTAAGAGCCTTGATAATGCCCTCATTCATTAAGGTGTTATAAGATAGTCCACGAAAAGAAGTTTTTTCATTTTTTTTACCACTAAATAAAACAAAACAGATAATTTTTTTTTTGAAAACGTTAATATGATTTTAAAATCTCTTTTATTTATACTTAATATTAAAATTAAGCTAAACAAAGAAACGATAATACGGTACAGAAAATATATTCTTTGTGCAGAATTAAAAAAACCCCTTGGGATATGACAACAATATTTTTTTATTCAAAATTTGTTAGTTTCAGATGGAAAAATTAAAGAAAAGAATAATACTTTGAAATAAAATAAAATAGTATACCAACTTTAGTCTTCCTCTTTTTTTTTGATATTGGTTTTAGAACTCCAGGATGAATCTTGGTGAATTTATAATTATTTATTAAAAAAAAAAAATCTCATATGCTTAATTTGTTTATTCTCTCTTATCTTCTCAAATAGGGGAGGTTTTGAAGTAATCTTTTTTTTTTAAACAATTAGTTTTCTGGGATTTCGATTTCACCAGCGTTGATGGCATCAATGATATCATGTGGGTTCTTGAAGTCAACACGACAACCAACGGATTGCGCGGTACCCAAGATTTCCTTGGTGACGGACGCCAAGTTCTTACCGAAGGACTTCTCTCTCATTTGTCTGGCGACCTCGATGATTTCATCCAAAGCAATGTTACCGCTGTGCTTGACGTTCTTGTCCTTCTTTCTGTCTCTTGGTGGTTCCTTTAGGGCAGTGATGACCAAAGAGGAGGCGGATGGGACAACAGAGGCAGTAGCTTGTCTGTTCTGGATCTTCAATTGAACGGTAACCTTGATACCCTTGAAGTCCTTGGTGGCCTTGGCGATATCTTCACCGACCTTCTTTGGAGACAAACCCAATGGACCAATCTTTGGAGCCAAGGCAGCGGAGGCACCGACTTCACCACCGACAGCTCTCAAGTATAGGTACTTGACTTCAGTTGGATCGAACTTTGGAGGCATTTCGTTATGATTATTTGTATCCTTTTCGGCAACTTTTCTTTCCAAAAAACTCCAAGAATTGAACAAAAACCTATAGAAATTATACAAGGATAATTAAATAATATATGAAATGAAATAAAAAAGGCATTCTAAAGAAAACACATACTATTTGCACAAAATTTCCAGCTGAAAAAAAAAAAAATAAAAAAATTTTTGGCAAGAAATATTTCCAGCAGAAACAGCAGCACAAACGAGTAAACTTCTCACCGTAGAACATCACCTTTTCTCGCCCTTCCTGTATTCTCTCTTAAACAAAACCAATCGAAACTCCAGACAGGAACGAATCTCCTCCCAGGCTGGACCGTTTCCTTTCCTCTGCCTAGCCTAGGCTGCCTGTCCTCCTCGCCCCCTCCGGGCTGGGCCGTTTCGCCCCAGCCCAGAGGGAGATTCGTTCTTGTCCAGGCTGGACAGGGAAGCCCAGGCTGGACAGACCAGGGAGTTTGTCTGGCAGGGCGTTAGACAGACCCCCGTCTGGCAGCCAACAATCTCACAATTTTCTTTTTTTGCAACAAAACAAAACAACGCGAAAGTAACATGTTGGGTGTACGGATGTCAAAGCAGTCACAACAAATTTATATCCGGGTAAAGTTTATATTTTCTCTTTCCATAAAAACTGAAAGTTAGTCTATATATATATTTATCGGTGTTGAACTTTGAATTAGTTTTTATAATAGTATTTTATAATTATATCAATATAACTATATTTCTATATCGATTTCATCTGGGTTGGTCTTTTTGGTTTGGGCGCTGGATGAAACGAATTGGACGTTTCCTTGTTCTTTACTTATATCTTCCGTATCGACTTTCATCTCTTTGGCCAGTTTTTGTTTCAGGACTAACATCTCTTTGTAGTGTTCCTTATCACCGTGTCGTAATTCAAATTCCTCCCACGACTTCCATAAGGGATCGTTCTTGGCTGGCGCCAGGAGATGCGCACCGTACCGCAGCAGCTCCCTTGCTCGGACGTACTCCTTCAATGAGGTTTCCAGATTCGCGAAATCAATGACGTAACCAATTGCCACAGAGTTTGGCAGGAACTCGACACACTCCTTGTACACCTCTCTTAGCGCATCTCGGTCCCCCAGTTGCTTGCATTTCTCAATGGCAAGGTCCCATAGTCGGATGCACGATTTGTAGCCTGCATCGCCTGTCGGTTTTACCCTGGCACCCTTCAGCAGGATTTGCACCGCACGCTCTTTCTGGCGTGACTTGTCCTCGAAGTCACTGTACCTCAGGTATAGACCACTACAATCCAACCCGTGTCCTTCTAAGTCATCGAGAGCTTGTTCGAAAGTGTGTCGGACATGCTCCGCCGAGAGTTTATATATGGGGTTGACGGTCTCCTGGACCAATATAGACCATATCTCAAGTCTTATTTCAGGTGGAAACAAAGAAAGGCCTTTTTCGTATACCTGCAGGCTTTTGTTTAGTTTGTTACAGTTCTTGAAGAAGTTAGCGTAGTTTATAACTCCAACCGGTGTGATCAATTTGAGTTTCAGGATATTTTCATACGCATCAACGACTTGTTCGTATACCTCCTCTGAGCCCCTGCTCTCTAAGATATCGATGTAGAGGTCCCACAATTTCTTTGAACAAAAAAGGATGGTCTGTGCCGGCGGCTTCCTGGACGCAGATCTATACTTTTCCATCACATTTTCAAAATCCAACGGGACCTGAAGCGACTTCGTCAGAAGCTCGAGAGCCCTTTGAAATCCAAATTTCTCCAACTCTTTGCTCACCCAATTCTCCCATATAGTCTCTAGGTCTTTGAGGTGTGGGTAAGGTACTTTGATAGCACTTTGAAAAATTACACGTGCTTCATCATATTTCTGCTTCTCCCAGTACAACGTCGCGTATAGTACCCACAAAGACCCAAAGGTGCCAGGTTCTCTTACTTTCAAGGGATCTACAACTTCAATTGCCTTAATGAATACTGCACACTTATCCTCAAGGGAATCGAAAAGATCAGCCCTGTCAACCCATGTTTTTATGATGTTTGCGTTTTGCCTAATTCGTAAGTCATTAATTTTAAGGTGATAGTTACTTGTTAACCTACCCAAGTTCTCAAGATGTCTCTCAATCTCTGCGCCCCATTTTTCGTCCTTCCTTACATCTTCGTCATCTCTCACTTCATCAAGAATCGTCTCTATATATGCTTGTTCGAAGTTCAATTGACGGTTATAAAGCAATACGAAATCCTTCATGTGTCTTGTCTTGTCTATATTTTCCATCAGTACTTGTTCCATCTTATCAAACTGTGATCTTTTCATGTAGAAGTCTGCCAACTTAATAACAAGCACGGTTCTATGTGGCGGGAACTTGTCAAGTAGAAGATCCAAAAACTTCCTATAATCGTCATCCAATTTCAACATGTCCAGCGCATTTAGGTACTGCAAATAAAGATCGAAATCATACAAAGGTATATCGACACCATCAGGGCGTGACAATGTGTTGTGGATGTTTTTGTGGAACAAGTATTCATCGAATGACCTCTTTATCACATGGGAGTCCCCTGTCTTAACGATAAGCCGGAGTATATCTTTACACATATCACTTTTGCAGACCATAGCAAACTTGTAAAGTAACATTGACGACCAATGATCCCGTTCATCATCATCGTCATCATCGTTCTTGTTTTCGTCTTCATTGGAATTCTCCGTGAACAACTGCTTATATATCTCCATCCTCAGATCATCGTAATCTTCATAACCTTCTACATCTCCTGCGATCTCATCTATCGGTATCATATTCTCTTTAATAAAGTTCAGCACCATGTTCCAGACAGTTTCTTGCTCCTGCACCCTACCTTTAAATTTGGTAAGTACCAACCCCACGCTCTTATATATACAATCCAGGTCATAGGTCTGCAGGCAAAATGCAACAAATCTGGTAATGAAATCCTTGCTCACCACATATTGCTCAAGACACCTGCTGTACAACTCAAATACCTGTTGGTAAGAAACATTCTGAGTCTCCATCAGCCGTATATACCTTTCCCACATCTCGAAATTACTAACGCACCTGACCATCCTCTCATATAACCAAACGATGTCCCTCAGCTCCTTCTGCCCTTGGGACAGCTGCGACTCCCACGAGTCCAGATACCGTTTCCACACCGCAACACTCTCAGGAGTCTTCTGCAACTCATACTCATACACAACATCGTCATCATCTAATAAAAGCATATAAAAACAACAACAACTAACACACCTGTCAACTTTAGCTAGATGTCTTGGTACAGTACAATTGTATTCAAAATCAAATGCAGCTACTCAGAAACCATTATTATAATCATCTTTTGTATACTGTAGTAGTTTCGTTTCCACTGTATATTTTCATCAAGGATTAGGGAACCCGATCATCGAAGTAAAATTTCAAAGAACGGAGTCCTAAACATCAAATAAATCTAAAAATATCTAGTAACCAATTAACAACATTGAAGAACAGATACTACAACAATATAGCGTCTTTACAAAGGCTGTATAAATCAATATATAAATCGGCATAAAATCAATATGCGATAAAGGGTTTGATGAATTGCACTTATTCATCGATCACCCAATTTTATTGACCGAGATGTAATTATTCTACAGTTGTGTAGTATTATATATATATATATATATATATATATATAGAACTGTCATTGCATAGTCTTATATGCAATATTGTGTTCGTCATGGAGTGTATTGTGTGATATTACAACACCGGTTTTAGGGTTTGTTAGGGCTTTTTCTCTGTGATATTTAGGGTTTTCAAATTTGGTTTCAGTTCAAGAACTCATTACATTTAAAAAGGGGAAAGCATCTTGAATGATTGTATTAACAAGAAAGCATATCTCATGCCAATCAAAGGATGTTGCTGAGTAAAATATTGTATGCTGGGATTTTGGGCGTTGTTGTTTGTTGGCCCCTGGGAGAGCAGACGTTTGGCAACAATCGCGGGAGGAGAACTATTGAGTTAAGCGATGGGGAGTTGAGAACGGTGAGTGAGGAGGAGAAATGGGCATTAAAGAGACGTGGTATTCAGTTTTTTGATGTAACTAACGTGCTACCGTTTCCTAAGGGTAAGAGCAAGGACCTCGAGGAACAGGTCCCGGTGTATAGCTACCCCATGAAGATGTACCACGAGGACACGGTGAATGAGATACTAGATAAGTTGGATAAGGAGTCCATGTACCGGGACTTGTCGCAATTGACTAGTTTTTACACGAGATACTACAAGAGTAAAGACGGCGTTAAATCTGCGCAGTGGGTGCTCGGGAGGCTGACGGAGATGACTAGCGTATTGGACCCTAAGACCTACGAGCTCGAACAAGTTGACCACGAAGGGTGGGACCAGTTTTCCATGATCTTACGTTTCAAAGGTACCGCACAACCAGATAATATCGTCATAATCGGATCCCATCACGACTCCATTAACCTGCTATTGCCCTCTATCCTGCCAGCACCTGGTGCTGACGATAACGGGTCCGGGACAACTACCGTGCTCGAGGCATTGAGACTATATATATCTTACCTACAAAAGTCTGGAGAGAGACCCAAGAACACTGTGGAGTTCCATTTCTATTCTGCGGAGGAGGGCGGCCTGCTAGGGTCCCTCGACGTGTTTTCCCGTTATGCGGAGCAGAAGAAGACTGTGGTTGCCATGCTGCAGCAGGACATGACCGGCTACGTTCAAGATTCTGAGAATGAGCATGTTGGAATAGTCACAGACCATACCGCCCCACAGCTTAACAAGTTCCTAAAGCTAGTGATGGATAACTACCTGTCCATACCGTACGTCGACACTGAGTGCGGGTACGCTTGCAGCGACCATGGTAGTGCCATGAAAAACGGTTTCCCTGCTGCTTTTGTCATTGAAAGCGAGTTTAAGAAGTCAAACAGATACATCCACAGCACCATGGACACTCTAGACAGGTTGAGCTTTGACCACATGGCCGAACACACAAAACTTGTCATCGGAACTGCGATAGAACTAGGAAGCTGGTATTCATTCTAGGAAAAAAACAACAAAAAACGAACTAAAGGCTACGTAAAATAATGCTATTATATATAACCAGATATATCCTAGCTAATGACCACTCTATATTATGGACTACAACTTGCTATAAATCATGTCATTTTTGATTTACTGTCTGTCCGAGAGATGAAAACAAAAAGAAAAAAGAATCGTAAACATGAGAATTGGTGGTGCCAGCGTGTTCACCCCGGAACACGATAAGCCTAATCTTTGTAACAGAGAACTGTATTGATAGCTATCTTGTAAGATAGAGCTAATAAATATATTATATTACCAGAGACAAGTGAATTGTTTTCAAACTTTCTAAAATTGGATTCATCGTTGTGGAAGGAAAAAGATACAATAGAAGAAAAGGGAATTGGCGATGATTATAGATATTGAAAAGACTAAGTCTCCTGGAATTATAGCGGTTTATAACATACTTCATATCCCTGCCGCACAATTGATTAATATCCTGTTACTTTTGGCCGTATTTCTCTGGGCATGGATTGTTCAGTTCCTGATTCGTCATGGTATAGATATAGGTCTGGTGATAAGACTGGATGAGAAGAGTGAGCAATATTCTGGTAATGCAAGATTAAGAGCACGCTCCTCAGAGGTCACTTTTTTTTTGGCAAAGATAATTCTGCCGTTGACTTTGATTTCAAACCTTGTAGATGCCAATATGCAGCAGAATCCGGATACCTACGAGGTAATTGAGTTTCTTTACTGGTGTTTACCTATTGCACAGACTATTTTTATTTGTTACTATATTCTACACAGTTGTGGTGTCCTAAGGTACATATTAAAGAGATGGCTCCTAATTGAGTCGAAACCCAGGGCTTTGAGGAACGTCTACATTTTGTTTTCGGATACTTTAACATCTTTCAACAAGCCATTAATTGATTTCGCCTTACACATTTCTCATATGTGTGGTAAGAATCCTACACATTTTGACCTAGTACTGGCAGTTATTCCTCCTATCATTAGATTATTACAGTGTCTCAAGGAATTCACAGCGCTACGTCAGATGACACACTTGGCCAATGCCTTAAAATATTCTTGTCATTTACCAATTGTATTATGTTTGTGGTATTCAAGAGTGAACGGTGATACAGCTTTGACTGTTAAGGACTACAATCTACTGAAGATTATGATGTTTATTCAGTCGACATATTCTTTCATATGGGACGTCAAAATGGACTGGATGGTCTCGTCGTTAACTCGTATTAGAAGGAATAAAAGCAGAACCCAATTCCCAACATTCTACTATTATACAGCTATATGCCTTGATGGTATTATGCGTTATTGGTGGCTCTGGGTGATTTTGTTCTCCAGCAGTGACGCTTCGGGGAAACCAACCGCTTTACTCTTCGCGCAAGAGGTCCAATTTATTGAAGTGATACGACGTGGGATGTGGTCCATCTTCAAATTAGAGGCAGAATATAGTCTCAAAGAAAGTGCAAGCGCAAATTATGGATACCAGAAAGCCTGAGATAGCGGCTCATATGAGTAAGTATTTTTTTTTTTCTTTTTCTTTTTTTTTTTGACAGTTTTTATTAATAGGAAGTTAATTCTCAGTGTGTACATACTATTTTCATTCAGTAATCTCATATTCAATTTCTGTCATAAAATATGATAAGACATCAATACTTGTTGGTATTTATGAAAATAGTTTCTATATGGAAGATAAATATATAAGTGACAAGAAAAAAAAAAAGCTAAGAAAACGATTACTTCCTGCGCTTATTAGCGTTGGCTTTCATTTGATTATGCCTTCTCTCACCCTTCGTTAGGTATCTGAACTTCTTCTTAGATTTCTTCTTCTTCTCATCCTCATCCCCCATGCCTAGGAACTTGGCATATTTCGTAGCTCTTGTTATACTTTGGCTCAGAACTTTTTCGGACTGTTCCAATTTCACGTTATTTATCTGTGCAAGGTATTCAAAATTCTCGTTAGGTTCCAAAGTCTCTACCTCCACCACCGTTTGATCAGTGTATTCGGTATTCTTCTTCAAGATTGGTTTCACAGAGTCCTCGTCCCCATCTATTTCGCCCCCTGCTTGTTCTTCATCGGACTTAAACCCCTCCCAGACCTCATCCTCTAGGGGTTTCAGTTTCTCCTTCCTCAGCTTTTTCTTTTGTTTCTTCTGCTCGTCATCATCGTCGTCGTCGTCTATATCCAGGTCCAGCCCAGCTTTGAATTGCTTCAATTGCTCCTCGATCTGCTGTTTCCTCTCGTCCCTTACCTTCTTCCTCTCCTCTATTTTCTGCAACCTGTCCTGCTCCTTATGAAACTCCTGAGCTTTCTTCTGTCTTGCCACTTTCCGCTTATGGAACCCCGTCAGGAAATCGAGCCTGCTGTCCTTGTCAAAAGTAACCTCTTCAGCACCAAACTTCTTAGCCTGCTTAGTCACATAGTTCTTACCACGTGTAAGAATCTCCCTATTACTCCTGGCCATTAGCAAAAACAAACAAAAAACACAATCCTTAGCAATATTTGAAGTAGTATCTCCCTTGTCTTCGACAATTATTATTCCTTTTCAATATATAGAGCTCATCGCAAAAGCTCATCGCAAATTTTATAAAATTTTTATTTGAAAAATTTGAAAAAGTTGAAAAATTTCACTATCGGAAGCGTAAATCATCGGTTCCTGTCACAGAACATATTGTACAACGGCCTTTTACATATAATAATAATAATATTATGCATATATATATCTCAAATAGTCATGGTTTAGTCGAAGTGATTTAATCCTAGCTTATGGTTTGTATTACGATACGGTGCTATAACTGTCATAGTGGACAAAAAGTTTGTCAAATACCGACTATGTGTTATTGTCTTATCCCATGGGGTCAAAACAATACATACTTTTCTTGAAATGGTGGATGTAGACTTCTCCAAGATACTACGATTACTCTATAGCATAAGCCGTTTTATAACTCATACTCTCCCTCGCCTAGTGTTTGTAATGTTGCCAAGTGGTATGTAAATTTTTTTGTTTTAAGGGTTTCCCCGTAAATGCAAAAAGCCAAAATTTGAGACTTGAACTTGTTTTTATGAGAAACAAATAAGAATCCGAAAGCAGAAGCCAGAAAGATATATATTTAGAAACGATGGCTAATGTACACTCATTGAATTCCGGTGGCAGGAATAACCGTCCTAATGCCGAGGCTACTTTTTCTTCGTTTTGGTACAGTGTGCCTCCCATTACCAGACACTTGCTGGCACTCTGTGTGATCGTCAGCGGTACGTGTCATACGAATCTGATAGCATACGATAGGATCCTTTTTACGTGGAGACAGGTCTTCATGAGACTCCAAATATGGAGGGCTCTGACCTCGTGTTTGCTGCTGCCTGCTAATTTGATGCCTGCTTTAATGGAAGGGTACAACTTGTACAACAGATGCTACGAATTGGAGCAGAATTTCTATCTGACGGCCTCCAGACCTAGTCTAGGCTCGCATAACTTTGCCTACTATATCCTGTTCTGTCTTATCGTGATGCCATCCATGGCCGCTTTCCTATACGGTATAAGGTACCCACTGTTCTTGACCTCCGCGTTCACGGCATGCTTGACCTTCACGTGGTCTTTACACAACTCCAACACCAAGATCATGTTCTATGGTGTCTTGCCCATCTGGGGTAAATTCTTCCCTATCCTCCAGTTGGCCACGACCTTTGTGATGGGCTCTCAGGCAGATTTTAATCTGTCCCTAATGGGCATCGCAACAGCCTACATCTATTGCTGTATCGATACCTGGTCCTTTGGCCCCTTGGTGGGCTATTTTATTAATGGTGTCGACAACTACGGTATGGAATCCAAGGGTTATATGGAGGCCCCAAGATGGTTCGTGTCCATTTACAACATGATCTCAGGTGAGACGCAACCGGGTTTATCGAAAGACGCCATAAGGACTGGTAGGAAACTTGGTCAGGTTCTAGGTAGAGGGGGCCAAAGACTCGGAACTAAGGATAGTGTACAGGTATCTGAGCACTCCGTAAACGAGAAGAGGAATGAGACAGAGAAGAGGCGGGCTAAGAGTTCTACTCCTATTGGAGTGACCTCTGGTATCAATAGAGCACCACAAAGCAGTACTAACAGTAACGCCTTCCAAGGTACCGGAAAGCGTATAGGTGATGATTGATCAGAATCGCTTTTCATTTTCACATGGAAGTGAGTTCTGAAATGAAATAAGTAACAGAACACTAATTAACTATAAAAAAAAGATCATGTAGATTTAAGAAACGGAATTAAATGAATACTCCTTACTAATAGGAAATAGTTCTAATAATGTATAGGCAGTGTTTATATCACTATTTACATAATCGCAATTTACGATATTCGCATGCCACTCACTATGATTAAAACTTAAACCTCAACTGATGACCAAGAATAGGTACAATTAAGAAACAACACCATGAAAATGACACACCAAACAATTATCTTTAAAATATCACTATCATATACCAAGAGCTAGATACTCGATTTTTTCAATTCCTAGATGCCAGATGAGTCGACAAAGAATTATGACAGCGATGGAGAGGACCTTCCGATTATAATTGACGGCAAGGCCTATCCGGACATAAGAAAGAACCCACTTGACTCTATTTCGATTACGTCTTTTGGTCTAGGTATATTATTGGGGATATTCATTGGAGTGTTACATTATAATAAGTTCAAAAATTTCAATCTTTATATTATCGCACTCTCCCTCTTCCATTTCCTGGAATTTTACGTTACAGCTAAGGTTAATCCCGGGAAAGTACATTCAGAATCCTTCTTGTTAAACAATGGTGTGGGATATCTAGCTGCGCATTTATTTGCTATCGCCGAATGCATCCTCGAGACGCTTTGTTTCCCCAATTCTAAGAGCTTTAATTATTCTGCGCTTAATCAGATCATTTCAGTGGTGGGATTCCTGTTGGTTGTTCTTGGCCAGTCAATAAGATCCCTAGCTATGTACCAAGCTGGTAATTCGTTCTCTCATATTTTAAAGACGGAAAAGCTGAAGAACCACACTTTAGTTACAGATGGACTATATAAATATTTCAGACACCCAAGCTACTTTGGCTTTTTCTGGTGGGCTGTTGGAACTCAAATGCTTTTACTAAATCCAATTTCATTTATCATCTTTGTGATTGTCTTGTGGACATTCTTCAATAAACGCATTGCTATTGAGGAGAGATATTTGGTAAAATTTTTTGATGAACAATACCTCAATTATAGAAAAGTTGTACATGTTTGGATTCCTTTTATTCAATAATATATTCTATTCCAGTTGTTCCTATGTAACTTTTCTAATGACATTGACAAACTTTACCGGCAATTTTAGTCTTATTTTTATTTTCTATTCTTTTTTATTCTTTTCATATTTTACTCATTAGTCTATAAATCTTTAATTAATATTGATAACTACATACTACTACAAAATGACTTCAATTCACAAAAAGGAAACTAAAGTAACCAAGGGCTATCCTTCTTTTCACTTTTGCCGGAATCAGTTACATGATTCTTCCCCTTATGCATCGTTGTGCTTGTCTTACGAGGAAGAAAAGGATTGATTACAGGACGTGAACCTAGTGGATTATTCACTATCCCACTAACATTTTTTTTTGGTAAGGTCGATTGGGGATTTATAATCAGTATATTATTTTTCTCATTACCATTTTCCGTTTGCCTTACAATGTTCGTTGGAAGTGGCGGCAATGTTGGATTGTTCGTACCCGAGATTATGGAAGGTACAGGTGCATTTTGCATCTGACGCCTATTTATTTGCGTGCTGTCATGGTTTGGATTTGAGCTTGTGTTATGGTTGGCTACAAACGGATTAGAGTCTAGATATTCAATTTTCATCTTATTATTCACCCCCTTAATTGGAACTAAATGTTCCTTATGAATCAATACCGTCTCTCTAGATTCACTGGGAGACATGTGCTGTCTCAAATTATTAGGCTCAGGATGCAATTGCGCCTTCGGATCCAAAGTTCTTGTTTGATTGCTATTTTCGCCAATAAACAGCTGACGTTCATCTCTAGGCAACTGTCGCAGATTCCTTGTTTCTATAGGATTTTTCAAAGGTTGTGTGCCAAGAATATTTGGTGCGAACGAGGGCGACAAATTTCTCCCTTCATTTAAATGAGGTCTTGATAATATTTGATCGTTCCCAATAGTCTTCAACTTCAAAGAGCTCTCGGTAGAGTTTAGTAAATGATCGATAGGTAGGCCTCTTTTCCTCGCAACTTGGGCTAAAGGAAGGTCGTCATCATCGTCATCATCATCGCCATTTTTAATCCTATTATTGGTTGTACGTGCTGCTTTCCCGACCATATGCTTTGAGCCCTCATTAGCTGTATTTATTTGTACTGACTCATTATATGTCTTTTGAATAGTATCGGGGGAGGTGGTTCTGTCAAGGTTTCCTATTTTCGTCGTCTTAGCCGCCTGTACTCCAGGACCGGAATGGGACTCAAAGCTGCTGTTAATATTACTATTATTAACATTATCATGCGTGGCTTCATCGTCATCGCTTAAGAGTGAAACGACGGGTGTATCTCTCAAGTTGTGTAATAATGGTACTGGATCAGCCTTCTTTGGAATCTTCGCTGTCACTGGTAACGATTCATTTTTCAGTTTTGCATCAGTCTTATTGTCATCACCACTGTCACTCACGTCTTCCATTTCATATATTGGGTTCCATGAACAATCAGGTAATAACTCTATGTTCTCTACATTGTTGGCGCAGGAATTTAGCAGCCTCATAGAAAATTCACATATATAGAGATCATCCAATTTCAGAGGGATTTGGCACACTGGACAAATCCAATTTGGAACTTGCACCTGGGAATGCAAAAACCAAAGGGCATCATAACATTGTAGATGATCACATCTTTTGCTCTTAATCGGGTATTTCATTCTGCTGTAAGATATCGGACATTTTAAACTTATTACGGTTGATGTTGTAACCAATTCAGCATCATCGTCACTATCGCCATCATTTTCATGAAATATTTTTTTTACTGTTTCCATAGTTAAGGTGTACGGTATTGCCGGTTTTACTAGAATATTATTAAGAACTTCTTCCGGAGCATATGGCCTTACCAGCGCGCAATATGTGAGGTAAGGTTCTTTGTTGAAAACGTGAATAATCTTAAGAACGTTTTGAGCCCTCCAGGATTTAATATGCTCTGTTAGATCGACTGGGTTTACGGTACCTTCTTTATTTTTCAGTCCCTTGAACCTTGCTTTTATTTGAATATTATTAAACCACACTTCTATCGGTGTTGGGAACGCGGTCGGTGTGCCGTCATCAAAGTCCAGCTGCGTCTCCATCACAACATTATCGGAGTCTGGGTTCTTTCTCGAGATTAGATACAATCGCACCGGAAAGTGAGGGTTACTCAACCTATCCCACACATTTTTATCAAACTTGAATTTGGTGACTGCAACATTTTTCACCTCGATGGCCGGGAGTCTTCGCAGCGTTTCTGGGACCACAGTTACCGTGTCATAAAACGGAGATTTCGCGTACTTCTTCGCATCCGCTTTGGTAGTGTCTGCAATGCTCATCACTTGCTTCAGCATCCTCGTCACAGACTCCACGGGGTCGTACCCGCCGACCGTGTCCCAATACCCGTACGGGTCGTACTTGGGGCTATAGCTCCGCACCAGCTTCGAAAGATCCCGCATCGGCGGCAGTTCCTGCTTATTCAGGATAGCATCTATGGCGCGGATCAGCACCTTCACCTCATACAACCTGCTGTTGCTCTCCGACAGGTACCCGAGCATGTGCAGGTACAGTCTATTCCGCCTCTTCGCCAGCCCCACCACATCCTTAGAGGCAGTGCCAGAACTGCGTTCCAAACTCCCAGGCCTATACTCCAATATATACTGCGTCAACACGTCTACACCTGCAGAATCAAGCAGCGCCAACCGGTTACACGCATTGCAAACAAGGCATCGGGCATCACCACGCGGAAGTCCACCAAACATACTTATACTTTTCGCCCACCCCAGACCCCAACACACAAGTCTGTAACTTATAAGGAGCAAGCTAAATACAAAAAGACCCGTTAGCAATAACGGCTTTTGTCTGTTTACTAACCTTTCCAGTATATTATTGTTCATCCATCGAAAGCTCAAAATATTGAAAATATATATTTTTATTTATTTTTCAACGAAAATTCTGCATCCGACGAGAATCGAACCGGCGTAGCTCGTACAAAAGTACATCTCAAAATTTCTGAAAAATTTCTGAAAAAAAATTTTTTTGAAAAAAAAAAAAAAAAATGCGATGAGCTGAAAAAAAGGGTATATTGTATATTGTAGTTGTAATTGGTACTTATAATTGTATGTGGTAAGCGATTTGTATTATATTATTGAGAACGTTAACTTGATGACGAAACGGGTTACTGTGCTTATATCGGGTTCTGGGTCCAACTTGCAGGCACTGTTGGATGCCGAGCGGGAGGGTCGTCTGGGAGACATTTCTGTGACGTACGTGGTGTCCTCCAGCAAGAACGCGTATGGATTAGTGCGTGCCGAGCGCGCGGGGGTGCCCACTATGGTGCATTCCCTGTACAAATACTCGAAGGGTATTCCGAAGGAGGATGTGGAGGCGAGGAGGCAGGCGCGCGCGCAGTTCGAGGCAGACCTCGCGACAGTGGTGGCCGGTACGGAACCTGACCTGGTTGTGTGTGCAGGGTGGCTGCTGATCCTGGGTCCTGCGTTTTTGACGCGGCTGCGCACTCCGATACTGAACCTGCACCCCGCGTTGCCCGGGCAGTTCGATGGCACCACGCACGCCATCGAGATGGCGTGGAATAAGTGCCAGCGTGAGAATAAGCCCCTGATAGCAGGGTGCATGGTGCATTACGTTATAGAGGCAGTAGATAAAGGCGCGCCGCTCGTAGTGAAAGAGCTGGAGCTGATCCCCGGAGAAGAGACCCTCGAGGAATACGAACAAAGAGTACATAGAGCTGAACACATAGCAATTGTAGAAGCCACAATCAGAGCATTGCAATAGCTTCTCTTATTTTAGTATACATAAAAATAAATGTATAGTTTAAAGTCATTGGCATATGTCAATAGGGAAAACTGGCAGCGAGAGAGAAAAAAAAAAGACGAAAAAAGATAAATTATCCATCTGGACCTTATTTTCGATTAAACTCTAAAACGATTATGTTTGAATCCCAACTCCTCATCACTTCATAATACTCACAAACCAACGGTAGCTTTGAGAGAGTCCCTCGAAAAAGAGAGAAAGAGAGAGATAGGGAAAGCTTTTCGGTTGACGCATGATCTTACTTTGCTAGGCCAAATTGTGAAGTAAAGCACCATGGATATATTCTCGCATTACCAGAGTTTCGTTAGTCCCTCAAAGGTCCGCGTTCTGGTGGTTCCCGTTGGTAAATGGAAGCGGAAAGAGTTCTTAAAAACTTTTGAACAATTCAGCGATAATAGCGAAGTTCGGCTACTGGATATCACACCGATAGATTGTCCTTTATTTACCCCACAGGCGTTTCCTAATGGGAGAATATTTTTTGATTTCACCGTCATCAATCATGCAGACGCTCTGGATTTATTCCTGTACGATTTCGAGCCCTTCAGAAAGATATTTGTAGTGGTAGGATTGGTGAAAGGTGACATGGACCCCAATGACGCGATGACTGCATTAAAGGAGAAATACCATACAGTGATATCCCACAACTTAGTCTACGTAAACGAGATACCGAAGAAATCGGATGATATAAGTGGATACGTATTCCAGACGAACAATAAAGTGATGGAAAACTTGGAAACTATTATTTGCGATATCGCAAAGAACTTTCTGAATGCATTAAACCACTATTACTCTTCTTACAAACATGTTACGCTTCGATCTCCAGGTGCAATTGGCGGTAACGCAGTGATAAAAACGACCCTATTAGGCCCACCTCCTTCTCATCCCAGTAATGGTAAGAATCCGCAAGCGTTGAATTCAAATGGAACGAACAGTAATTCATTAAAAAGATTATCTTCATTTGAAATGACAACAACGAACTTAAAAAGGTCTGCATCCTTAAAACTTTCAACATCGTTGACAAATACTGAAAATAAAACTCAGAATAGGGCTCAAGGGAGACAATTAAAAATTCTAGGGAACTTCCAATTGCTAGCAGGTAGAGTCCAAGATGCTCTAAATAGCTTCACTGAAGCAATTGTTCTGCTTTACAAGGTGCGTGATCTTTTATGGCTCGGATCTGCTTTGGATGGTGTTGCTATATGCTTTGTGCTACTGTCGTACCTACAAACACCTTTCAAAATCCCATACATTATATCATTACTGTGTCCTATTGATAGCTCAAATAACAGCCTAGAAAATATCACACCGAGAAATAGTTCGAATGTAAATATCCAATCTCCACGAAATTCATTAAACGGCTCAAATATAGATCAAAGTATTGAAGTGGAGTCTCTAAACTTACCTCTTCTCATCAAGGCTATAACAGAAAAAACACTTCACTACTACGAAGAAAGTCTCATTCATAATAGTGAGTATGCACCGCAATTAGTTTATACCCAAACTTTATCACGAATACTGAGTTTTATGGTGTGTTGTCAATCCACCAATCTTATGACAACGGCTGATGCATCAAAAATTATAAATTGTGAAATGCGTACAAGAGATACCAACAAATTAGAAAACGAAACCTTTAACTCTAGTGATATTTATCAATTTTCCTCAAGATTCTTTCAGTTATTAATAAAGGATATGGACTTAGAATTACAAGCCTCAATATATTCCTTAATATCAAAAACATTTGAAATACTAGGCCTGTATAGAAAACAGGCTTTTATTCTGAGATTATTGCTTGCTGCGATTAATAATTATAAAAACAGAGTTCTATGGCATCCAAATTTTGATCATTTACTTAGTAAGATAATCGAGCTATATAACCTCGATGATGAACAAAGTGCCTGTGATAAAGCTGTTGAATGGAAAGAACTTAAAAAAGATGTTCTCCAACTATGTTTGAGTATCTGTGAAAAGGTTGGTGATAAAAAACATCTTGAAAAATTTTCGCTCATACTTCTAAATGAGTATTCCACCTTTTTAACCGAGGACTATGAACATGATTTATTCAATGGGTATCTGAAAGGATTGATTGATGAACAAATTATAACAAAATATTGGGACCCATTCATCTTGAGGGATATTTCGATTTCGAGATTAGAATCAGAAAATTCAACAACTTATAATTCGTTGAAGGTTCCTAATGATGCCTCACCGATCAAATCTAAGGAGAATCAGCAAGAGGTTTTCAATCCATTCAAACAAGCCCAATCCTTATCGTTAAAGAACAAGCAAGATTCAGCTGTAGCCCCCAAGCTCTTCCTCGTTGATGACCGCGCAGAATTTAGCTGTACTATTCAAAATCCTTATAAATTCAACATTACAATTAATGATATACAGCTTCCTGAAGATATCCTACATTATTGCGAGATTGATAACCGAAAAGTTACCGCAAATAATCCCTATATAATAGATGGTAATTCTATCAGAACAATCACGTTACCAATTCGGATAAAAACTTCGACAACTGAGGAAATTGTGAAGCTCGACAGTTTGAAGATTTCAGTGTTAGGGCTTTCAATGTTTTCTTTCAATACACTTCCCCTAGAGCTGTCCCATCTTCCTATACACCCAAGTTTTGAGAACTGGCAAAAATACCAAGCATTAAGAAATGGCTCATTCGAAATGAAAATATTACCGGAACAACCTGATCTTGAAGTTATAGATAATGGGAAATCTGCAGGAAATTCATGGATGATGTTAGATGGCACGAAGTCAAGATTTAAAATTTTACTGAGAAACAAATCATTATCAAAGAAAATAGATCAGTTTAAAATAACGGCTGTAACCAATATTGAGCATTCACTTAGAAATGATTACTGGAAAAAAATGCTTCCGGATGATCTACACATTTTTGAATCCAATCTTGAATGGATAAAAACGGAATGTATAAAAGTTATAGATAAGCCAGAAGTCATAGAACCTAATGAAGTTTTTGAATTGACACTAGAAATTAATACTATTAGGGCACCTCTGGAATTCGATTCATTTGTCATAAATATTGACTACGGAATGCAAGAATCTGATAAGTCATTCTTTTACATGAAAAAATTAAAAATACCATATGAAGTGACATTACGTCGGAGCCTTGAAGTTCCTAACATGGATATTATTCCCTTGAATCAAATGAACTTCGAAAAAGAGAACAATTCTGACTGGATCAAGTATATACAAAAATTGACAGAAAATGTGGGGTCACAAGAATTATTATCAGATGATTACATGTTATTATTAGTAGATTTCCGCAATTCATGGATTGATGGCATCAATTTGATTGTGGGTTATGAGGATTTCAGCACAAAGAGAAATTTGGTTGAATCAAACAGAACGTTAAGAATAATAATCCCAATAAAAAAAATTAGTTGGAACAAAGAAAACTTGGCAAACAAACCAATCCCAAGAGTATTTAAATATAGACAATTTCTTAAAAGTGGTCTAAATGAAGAACAGGAGGCTGAAATGCGCGAAGGTTTTTGGTGCAGAGAACATATCCTTGAACGTATCAAATGCACATGGGAGTTTAGCACAGATTCAACAGTTAAGGGAGAGGTTGATTTTAGGAAGTATCTTGAAAAATTTGACCCAAGAATTATTGGTAATTTTTACAAAGGGAGGTATCCATTCTCAATGAAATTGCATTCAGAACAATCGCAGGGTACTGTTGGAGAATCAATCAAGGTTGGTTGTAAGGTTGTTCCTATGAATATAATGTCCAAATCAAGAAATAATGAGTTAGATAAGACTGCGATAATAAACTTCTTCATTTTAGAATACCCGTCTTCGAAGCTACTCCCAAAATCTAACAGACGGCTGTTATATAATGGCTCGTTATCACAAAGTTTCTCGACAACTTCTGAGACTGAGAACATTCTTGAATTGATACCAATAGAACCTGGCTGTTACGAAATATGTTGTTGTATTTCGAAAAGCGGAGATACTTCAAAAATTATCCAATTCAATTCCAGTAGTCTATTGCTTCAGGTTGCTGGAGAAATGTAATTTTTGACTTCTTATACGTATTATATATATAATTGTGGCCGATCACACTACTTTCACTGCATTATGAATAGAAATTCTTTCTTATTTCACACTTAACTTATAGAATATGTATTTTATATATTTTCATTAGCAGTATTTTTCTTTTCATTATCAGTATTTTTCTTTTCATTCTTACAATATAAATTAAAATAGTAAAGCTAAAATGGTTTAAACCAATAATTATAAAAGTTATATAAAAAGTAATTTAAAAAATATTTTTCTTTTATGTTCATTTTTTTATTTTTTTTTATTTTTTTTTTTATAGTGGATGTAGTCCTCAAATGATGACTGCAGAAAACAAAAATTATATTAATTAATATTAGGTCCAAAATATCAGTAAATTAGAATGCAAGATTTTCACGAAGAAAACAAAACTTAGAAGGGTAGATATTTCCTTATTATACCAACCTTGACGGCATCGCTGCTCTTGGCCATCTTACCAGTCGATTTAGGAACTCTAGCCATCCAATAGAAAATGATACCACCAATATAATTGATAGCAATGAAACAAATAAAAATACCATAATTCCTCCATCTTCTAGAGTACTTAGAGCTCACAGTGGACAAGAAATCATTAGTACGTGAAAACTCACAGAAGTGACATTGATCTGTAGCGGATGGATCTGTTAAATAACCAGTTCCGGCTACCTTCAGATACGGTTCCATATATTGACCACACGTTAAGCCACTTGGTGGATCAAATGAGACCAATTCTTTCCTTGAACATTGAACATCAACATTAGCAACACCGGTAGCTAACAAGGCGTCGATAAGATAGGTCAATGGAGAGACTCTATACATGAAAATCCAGAATCTTGGCATAGCACTTGGTGTAGCCATAACACCACAGAACGATAATGCCATAGTATACATCAGAGAACCAATATGGGCTGCAGTTTCGGCGACCTCATTAAAAGATATAACTAAGATACCCATGGAGCCAATGTAAACATAATAAGCAATCGAGAATAACCAGAATAATGCACCTCGTTCATGTAACTGTCCTGCTTTTGAAGCGTTATACTGGAAACCAACGGCATAATAGTAAATGAAATACGCGACAGTACCAGCCAAAATATTCCAAGGAATTTCAACAACAATTTGAGCTAATATGAAGGCCATCCAAGAAAACGTTCTAGAAGGACGTTCTCTTGCCTCATATAGATCTCTTTGTTGTACAAAAGATGGAAGGTACTGTTGTAGAATTGGGTTGAAAATAACCGTGTACATGAAAATCGATAACATCTGATTTTGCAAACCCTGCATAGTATGGTCAGCCTTAAAAAATGTGAATCCAATAAACAATTGATTGAAGACAGTTAAAATATATTTTGACCACAAATAATCTGGAGTTCTCCAGTACTGTTGGAATAAACGGTAACACACAAGCTTGAACTGGTAGAAGATAGAAGTAGCAAATTCTTTACCTGCCTCTGGATCATCATCCCCACCTTTCTTAGCTAGTTCCCTCTTCATCTCTTCCAATTCCTCCTTAACCTTTTTGTAATCTTCAGAATTCCTCCATACCTCATAATAATCTTGACTTGCATGAGAACCTGGAGCTGCACCGACCACCTCTAACATCCATTCAGCTGGATTAGCGTCAGGGGGACATTTATGAGCCCCATGATCCTCGAAGTATTTGATCATCGTTTTGCAACCTTTACCAAGATCACCAAAATAAACTGTTTGACCACCTTTTTGCAAAAATAACAACCTATCAAATTCTTGCATCAACATAGCAGATGGTTGATGGATTGTACACAAGATAGCTTGACCATGGTCAGCCAATTTCTTCATTAATTGACAGGTGGCCCAGGCAGTTTGGGAATCCAAACCTGAAGTAGGTTCATCTAAGAAAACCAGCAACTTGGGTTTAGCTGCCAATTCAACACCGATGGTTAATCTCTTTCTTTGTTCAACATTTAAACCTTCACCAGGGACACCTACAACAGCATCTGCATATTTCTCCATCTCTAGAATTTTGATAACGGATTCTACGTATTCATTTTTTTCCTCAATAGATACATGGGCTGGTTGTCTCAAATAAGCCGAAAACCTTAGGGATTCTCTAACGGTTGAGGTCTTCAAGTGCAAATCTTGTTGTTGACAATATCCAATAGATCTAGAAAAAGATGTATCTCTGGGTTTACCATCGACCATAATATCACCGGTGATGACACCCATGGTAGTTCTTTCAGCCAAACAATCCAGCAACGTTGTCTTACCGGCACCAGAAGCTCCCATAAGCGCCGTCAGCGTACCAGGTTTAACCCAGCCGTCGACGTTACTTAGAATTCTTCTGACATCGGACTTAATAGGGACATCGTAGCACAAATCCTGCCAATGGAAAATGGCCTCTGACTTAGACAAACCGACTTGAGGACTTGACTCTCTGCTGTTGGAACCTGCACTATCGGATTCTGCACCTTCCAACGAATCGTTTAACATGTTTTTTTCGTTAGTAGCGGCGGTATCCAGGGACTCGGTATTATTTTCAATATCTGTCTTTGAGCTCATCTTCTTACCGCCGTCTTTCAACTGTCCTTGTTTTCTCATTTTCTTGACCACGCTCTGTGGGAACACCAACATTTCACCCTTTTGCTTAGCGCCTTCGTTGTATTCACACAGAATCAAGTATAGGAAGAAGAAGAAGATCACGTAGGCCATACCGACACCGAACCCACGCCATCTGTGTTTATTGTCGTAGCCGTAACTTTCTCTCAAGAAGTCGTCGCCGAGGACGTAGTCGTTACCGGGGATAGCGCCCACCGAGGCGCACACTCTTTCGGGGCCTGTGATTTCGTTGTACGCCCCGCCGCGAGGAATGTACGTCAAACAGGGGAACCTGCGGTCGTGGAATTCGTTGACCATCAGGGACTCGAAGATGTAGGCCAGCGGGTTGATGTACCAGATCCATTTCGACCAGCCGAGCATCTTAGTTCTCGGGATGGCGAAACCGGTGTACATGGACATTGCGAGCAGCAGCATCGATGCGGGCACCATTGCTTCTTGCAAAGTTTTCGTCAGCGACCCGACGCACCTGAAGAGATGGGACATGCCGAAGACACCGACGATGTTCATCAAGAAGTAGAAGAAGAAGTTACCGCCGTTGCTCCTGAAGTTGACGAGGAAGTAGTAGATGATATTAAAGAGCACCGCGGTGGCGATCTTTGGCGGGATCTCGGAGATGACCGAGGCGAAGGCATCGGCGCTCGGGTGGTACAGCGAGTATGTCCTGTGCTTTTCGGTGATGGGTCTTGCCTCGTACAAGGAGAAAATCTCCAAGAGACACGAGAACGCGTTGAACAGCACGGCGAAGAACATGGCGGCGCCGCGGAAGTAGAAAGTGTCTGCGGTGGACCCCTTCTGGACCTTGTAGAACATGGAACCCAGGATGAACGCCATTGCGGAGTTTCCGAACACCTGGAACAGCGTCACGCTCTTGCTGTTCATGATTCTCCAGTAGTTTCTGATGAGGATGTACTTGACCTGCATCATGTAGTTCACGACGTACGGCGAGGTGGGTCTCGACCGGTTCGACTGTTTCGCGACGTGCGCCGCCTTGATCTCCTCCTTGTCGCGGTCGGTCTGCCTCTGCAACGTCTCGTCGATCTCCTCGCACAGCTGCTTGTACTCCTCGGAGTTGTGCCAGTACTCCACCATATCCTGCGGAGTCTGCGGCACCGCGATGCCCTTCTCCTCGAACTCGCGGTTGACCCGCCGCTCGGCGGGGGAGGTGATCGAGGTCAGGAAATCCGGGATGGTCTGCCGCTTGGGGCAGAAGTAGCCCATCCGCTGGAAGTACTCCTTGGCGTGCTGCGCGTCGCCGTAGAAGATCTGGTACCCCTCGTACAGCAGCGAGACCTTGTCGAAGAGGTCGTACGCGTCCTGCGAGCACTGGTAGATCGCGACCGCGCTGGAGTTGTGCGCGATGTGCGCCTGCACCTTCAGCGCGCGCACGAACTCGAGCGCCGTCGCGGAGTCCAGCCCCCGCGTCGCGTTGTCCCAGCACTGGAACTTCGACCCGCAGATCCACACCTCCGCGATGGAGACACGCTTCCGCTCACCGCCGGAGACACCGCGCACCAGGTCGTTCCCGACCTTCGTGTCCCGCGTGTGCAGCAGCCCGTACGTCGCCATCGCGACCTCCGTGACGTGCCGCGCGAACTCCTCCCTTGAGACGCCCTTGACACGGTTCTGCGGCGTCTTCAGCCGCGCGACCGTGACAAGCGTCTGGTACACCGTCAGGTGCGGCAAGTGGATGTCGGCCTCGGCGTTGTAGACGACCTCCCCGCGATAGTGCTTGCGGATCTCGCGCGGCGTCAGCCCGTTGTACGAGATCGTCGAGTCCCGGCTGACGTCGAACCCATGCGTCGTCGACGCGATCGACTTCAGCAGCGTCGTGCACCCGGACCCCGGCCGCCCCAGCACCACCAGCAGCTCACCGGGCTTCAGCAGCCCGTCCATCGGCTTCAGGATCTGGAACGTGTCGCCCTCGCGGCGCGGCCGCACATACCGCCACGCCGCGCCCGCCAGCTTCCCCGCGATGTTCAGCACCGTCGACTGGTACGCCACGTCGGCCGACTCGCCCGACGCGCTCAGCTGCCGCCAGCAGCACCCGATCGAGTACGGCTTGTAGAACTCGGGGTCCCCGCGCACGACCTGCGCCATGTTCGCCACCCACGCGCGGCTCGAGAACTCGTCGCTGTTCGGGTCCAGCCGCGCGTCGTACCCGCTCGCCCCTTCGTCCATGGAGACAGGGTCTTTCCCTGGCATGTTCTCGGACCCCGCGGCCGAGCTGAAAATCGACGCCCCGTCGTTTCCTCCGTTTCCGCTTCCGCTTCCGCCATTGCCATTCCCGTCATTTCCGCTTCCGCCACCCGACGCAAGCGACTGCTGCGTCAGCGACCGCGCCAGCTGCCGGATGTGCTTCTCGACGCCGGCATCAAACCCGTTGTACGGGTGGTGCGACTCCACACTCGAAACACTCTCAGACTCGGTGTCCATTGTACTGTTGTATTATACTATGTTGTGTTGTATTATACTATGTTGTGTTGTACTATACTATAACTATACTATACTTTACTATGCTGTATTATACTATATTATACTATACCCTATTATACCATTGCGTTGTTGTCTCTTATATATTGCTCTTATATTGGCCCCTTCGGCTCCGTTTTTCCAATAAACAATGCGGGTTGTCCCCCCCCCGCATTGAGCTCGAGAGAGAGCCGAAACCCCTTTGCGTATGTGGGGGTTGAAGGGGAGGCTAAGGGGGGGAGGGGAGGGGCAGAGAGGCATTGAGAGAACAGTGCCACGGAGAAAGTGAAGTTGTTCCACGGAGTAAACGAGAAGAGTTACTTCCACGGAACGGCGTTCATCGCCGTTCCGTGGAAGTAACTAAAAATATATATTGTATTTTGATTGTATTATATTTACAAGTACTTATTGATCTTCGAGTAGTTCGGAGTTTGTTTTTGCTTGCGCATGTGTTTTGGGATGAACGGGCGGGCGATCATGTTGTCGTTGAAGGGCCCCAGCGCGCCGCCGAAGGCCTTGAACGGCCTGAGCTTGTCGCTGCCGATGTTCATCATCGTCTCCTCGCGGTACCGGTTCAGCTCGCGCGAGAACTCCTTGTCGAACAAGGAGTTCTCGCTGTCCTCCTCGGGCCAGATGAAGGGCTCGTTCATGTCGATGGTCATCTTCTTGACCTGTGCGCCGCGGTACCGCGGCGAGGCCATGTTGCCGACACGCTCGTAGCGGCCGTGGAGCAGCTGCGTCGTGACGTTCATGGCGCGCAGCCCGTACACGTGGAACAGGTAGTCCCGCAGGTCCAGCTTGTTGAACGACTTCGGGACGATGAACTTGGCCTGGTACGGCGTGTGCTTCGCGTTCGGCCGCAACAGGATGAGCCGCGCCTTCGGGAAGTACAGCTTCGTCCCACCGACTCTGAAGTGCGCCGCACCGTTCTCGATCCCCCGCTGCGCAAGACCAAGGATATGGTCGCTCATAGACTTTAACCGCGGCATTATTTATAACTCTTTTAAGCTTACCACAACGCTGATGTATCTGATCCAGCTCCACCGCAACTGCAAAAATCGTCATCTCTCTTTATATATAATTTCAGCTCTGGAAAAGAGAGAAAAAAAAAGTCGTCGGCAATGATACTTGATGGAAAAAAAAATCCGAGTTCAAAGAAACTTCAAAATCAAACAAAACAACAGTGAGCCTCTATTGTAGAATATAGTATACCTTAAATAAAGCAAAGCAAAAGCGGTTAGTACCTTTATCTTCAAGATGTTTTTCGTCAAGGACCTCTCGCTCAATGTCACTTTGCATCCCTCCTTCTTCGGTCCGCGAATGAAACAGTACATCAAGACGAAGCTTCTGCAGGAGGTGGAGGGCTCGTGCACCGGTAAGTTCGGGTACATCCTGTGCGTGCTGGACTACGACAACATAGAAGTCGAGCGGGGCCGGATCTTGCCGACGGACGGGTCCGCGGAGTTCAACGTGAGGTACCGTGCGGTCGTGTTCAAACCGTTCAAAGGCGAGGTCGTGGATGGGACAGTGGTGTCGTGCTCGCAGCACGGCTTCGAGGTGCAGGTCGGCCCCATGAAAGTGTTCGTCACCAAACATCTGATGCCCTCGGACCTCACGTTCAACGCAGGGTCGAACCCGCCGTCGTACCAGAGCTCGGAAGACGTTATCACGATAAAATCCAGAATCAGAGTGAAAATCGAGGGTTGCATAAGTCAGGTGAGCTCCATTCACGCAATCGGTTCCATCAAGGAAGATTACCTGGGCGCTATTTGAGAATAATAAATAAAAAAAATCACTCCAACCAGTCGATAGAATTCTAAAAGATGTTAAATATAAAGCAACATTTCAAAAACATCACAATACATAAATTTGTTGTGCATGTTCTGTATACTAATACCCTAAAAGAAGGTTCCCCCTCCCATTAACTTAGTCATGTCACATATAATTAAAAAAAAAATTATCATTAAAAAACTGATGAAGAAAAAGATGATGAAATGTATATCGTGTGTGTAATTAAAACACAATCAATATGTAAAAATAACGAACTGAATAACACTATAAAGAAAACTAAAAGTCTTTCCTAGCCTTTAATTGAGGCCGGGGGAAAAAACATATAATCGTGACCAAATTAGTGGTGTGATATAAAAAATTGTAAGAATATTATCAACGAACTCGAGAAATATTAATATTGTTTTTAACAGGAGGCCCTTCTTAAGATAAAATGCCCCCCGTCACCAAGCTCAATATTGCTTTTTTTCCACTCGCCCACAAACTCACCAGTCTCTAAAGCATCCTTCACAGCTTTGGATTTGACAAGGTAATATTTGTCCTGTTTCAAATTGTCTCCTTCAATTTTAACGACACAATTGTGCCATGGCGTTGGAATATGCAAAAGGTCCTCAAATTTTGGCTCCTCATCGAAATCCAAAGTTCTCGTAGTCTTACACTGTTTAGGAGAGATGACCTTGATGCCAAATTTGGGCCCGCTGTTTGTATGCGCATGAATTGAAATTCTCAAATGGTGGGGGAAGGCAAGTTCAACAAGGTTGGAATATGCATCATTCCTCCTGATCATATTGAAAGCAATCTTAGAAATAACCTTCTTAAATCCTTTCTTGGACATGCTTTCAAAATAAGGCAACAACGCCAAATCCTCCATCATAAATTTAGAGAACCCACGATAGAGATAGAGTCTTGGATGACCTGGTATAGAAATTTGATCCTTTAGTGTTCCATCATCCGTGTCACATCCATTCATTAAAATTTGTCTACATAAGTCTGAATGTGGGCAGATCTTGGTTCCAGTGTAGTGGTCAATTTCAATATTTTCGACCCATTCAGTCTTGAAAAGAGGAGCAGCATTGCCTTCAAACAACAGCTCCTTCAACCCACAGAAACCAATCGCATCGCTATTGGGACCAGCAATGCCTTTATAAAGCTTATGCAACTGTGCTGTGTAGTTTGAAACGACATCATCATCAACTCCGATACAATCAGAGAAAACATGCCCATCACTGACTATCCAGACCTTCATCCCCGGTGGATAGAAAGAAGCTACATCCTCAGTGGCTTTAATTAGTCTTCTTAAAGCAAGTTCCTCACCTTTATCAGGTGCGCAGTCATTAACCTTGTTCATATTGGAAGACTTACATGGGAAGGCTGGAAGGATACATTCAATACGCATATACCTGTCGGTATAATACCTAACGCGCTCCAAGAAGTACTCACGGCCTTTAGTGCCCCATTCATCATGAACAACAGAGTTTTTCAACTCTTCCTCGAAATACCTGGTAAAGATTTCATGGTATGGAACCTTTGGCTCAATTTTCAAAGCACAATTGTTTTGAAGACGGCATTGATCAAGGATGTGGAAGACAAACCAATCATTGAAGTATGACTCGTCCTCAATGGTGCTGATCACACCTCTCATTTGGAGTTCGCCATCTTTCTGATACTCAGAAATCTTGATAGGGGTAGTCAATCCAGTAATATACCTGTCTGCCAACTCAGCGGAAATGTAGTATTCGGTCACTTTTGGGGTGATTGTGGAAGGTATGCCTCTCAAGTTGGAATACAGTTCAAAAAACTCTTCCCAGTCCTTCTCAATAATCGACTCTCTTTTCTGCTCGATCGCATAAAGAGTTCCACTGATCAAACTTCTGGAATATATAGCAACGACTTTTCCAAAAGTCGAGTGGTTTGTGGTTTCTGAACCTTTAGCAGGTGGTTCGGGACTTAATTCTGAATTAGTTATAGTCATGATTGAAAATGTAATCACTTGTTTGAGTTAGTCTAACCAACAAACATACACTAAAAAAAAAAAATGAAATGAAAATAGGAATTAGAATAAAGATTGCATTTGATCACAAATGTCAATGGTTTTTATATGTCCGGAATATATTACATTCCAAGAGCGACCAGACCAAACCCTTGAATAGGGTTCTCTTTTGCAACATTTTTCCCACTCTAGTACACCTTTCACCCGAGATATATTATCCATAAGGTGACAGTTTCAAGTTAATTGTGAGTCTCTGGCATATAGTTATTTTTAAATCACAACGAAAAACACTCATTTCGAGCAAATTAAGGTGATTTTAGCTCTTGTCATAAAAAAAAAAGAAAACCTTAAAAAAACCACATCAAATGAGATCCCTGACATTCCCTTCGCATCGGAAGACGTGTCTTTTGAAAAGAATATAACCAAAATCTCGTTCTGTGCTAATTAGGAAATGCTAACCAAAAATTCCTGTCTCTCATTTGCAATACTTCGCCGATTATATCCATCTAAATCAGCACCTTAGCATTAAAAAAAGAAAAGAAAAGAAGCGGCCTGATATCTCTTCAGCTGTAGAGAATGTATTAACATTCAATTAAAATTCCCAATGTCCAGTCAAGTTCCTCATGTATTTACTTTACTCTTCATCTGCTTGCCCCTTGCATGACCAGGGAAATGAAGTTCCTTAATTTATACTATCTTGGAAATGTAATTTGATCTGCATCGGACTTTTTTCGCTTTTTTTTCTTTTTTCATTTTTTTTTTCATTGTGAAATAGGGTTTACACTTTTTTAAACTTTTGTCAACAGCTTTTAATGCAAACATTAAGCAACACTCGTACCTTATTTAAACTTTTTTTAGGTACTGCAACATTGCCAGCAGCGGCCGTGCCTTGTTCATTCTTCAGCGTGCTGCAACCTTGTTGTACAAATGATTGTGAACAATGGCCTCCAGTCATAGTCAGAATCAAGTTTTCCGATTAATCAGGAGGTTCCTTTTTACAATGAGTTATTTTTGCTGATTAAATTCGGCAATATTTTGCTTACATTTACCTGGTAACAAGTTCTTTTACACTCTTGTGTAGGAAATTTCCATTATTTCAAGGCTCCTTTTTTTTTTTTTCAAAAGAATAAAGCTATAAATGGTTGAACTTATATTTTCCAAAATTGATAACAACGACAAAGGTTCTCTTGGTATTATTGCTAAATGGGCCCTTCAGAGGTTAGCAAACCTTCTCAATATTAGGTTTTCTTTCTCTAAAAAGTTTCTTGTTTTAAAACATCCAACTTTCCCTTTGTATAAAAATGTATTATTGTAGAATGTAATGTTCATAATGTTATGGCCCATTGTATCAAAACAATTAAAGCATTTCCTGGTACCAGAAGCAAAAAAATAAATAACATTAAATCATGTTATCTTTTGTGAGTTACCTGCTCTACTTGATAGTGTGCCTGGTCTTATATGTGGTAGTAACAGTGGTGTTCCCGCCGCTATCGTTTCCTAGAAATATACCTACCATTCCATTTTATGCCATATTCCTGCCACAACTACTTGGAATTGATCAAGTTACCTTCTATGAACTGTACATTAGGGAGAAAATGGAGAAATACGGTGCTGTGAAGATATTTTTTGCTTCGAGATGGAATATCTTGGTCTCTAAACCTGAATATCTGAACAAGATATTCAAAAATGAACACATATTCCAGAAAAGTGGCAACCAAAAGAAGATACCATACAGCGTTCTTGCTGCTTATACAGGCGATAACGTTATAAGCGCCCACGGTGCTGACTGGGTGAAATATCGTAATATAGTTAAGGATGGATTACAACACTTTGGTGACAGTGCTTTACAAAGAAATTCAATTTTGTTTTGTAAATTGTTGGAGAGACAAATATTTAGTCAAGACCATAACATAGTCAGCATCATCCCGTTCATTCAAAAACTAACTCTAGATAATATATGTCAAGTTGGTCTTGGCTTTGATTTTCGGGCGCTGAAGGACAGCCATAACGAATTTCACTTGGACTTAATCAATATCAAAAAGCAAATTTTCCATCCGTTTTATCTAAACTTCCCGTTCTTTGATAAACTCCCCATTCCATCGAGGATTAAGGCTTTTTCAGATGTCAATTCTTTCAGAGATAAACTTGTTGATAAAGTTAAGGAAAGACTAGTCAGGACCAACAGATTTTCTGAGAGCAATAGCGTTGGTGCTGGGCTACTAAGGGCACATTATAAGGGAGAACTTACTTACAAACAGTTGACTGACAATATCTTAATTGTTTTAGTTGCCGGACATGAAAACCCACAACTTTTCTTCTCAAATCTGGTTTATCTCTTGGGTAAATACCCTGAATGGCAGGTCAAAATTAGAGAAGAAATCTCCACAATCAAAAACTATGATGACCTCCAAGAATTACCACTACTAAATGCGTTCCTTTTTGAAACATTGCGGTTTTTCCCTCCACTTAGTGTTATTATTAACCGTAAAACATCTATTAAAGTTCACATCGGGGATGATATAATTATTCCCAAAGGTTGCTACGTCGGGTATCATAATTATGGCACCACACATAACAAAAAATACTGGGGAGAAGATGCTCATCGTTTTATACCAGAGAGATGGGGTGAAACTATAGAGGAAATCACCAAAGCTTGGAAGCTTTCAAAAAATTCTTGCAGAATGAACACTTTTCATGGCGGTAAGCGTGTTTGCCTTGGTGAGAAGTTAGTCCTGGTGTCTGCGAGGATATTTGTTTGTGATCTACTAAAGACTTTTGAATGGAATTTGGATCCTTCTTGGGAGGAACGTATGACTCCTGCTGGTCCCTTATGTCCCCTGGACCTGAGAATACAGCTTAATCTCCTCGTATGAAGACATTCTCCGCTGTAATAAGCGGCTATACACTTAATCAAAATAAATACATTAATTATATTTTTAATGAAATAAAAACAAAATAAAAGAAGTATGCGAATTTTATTCAAAGACAAATAGGTACAATAGCCTGATAAACAAAATATAACCATAAAATGCAATGATTTTTTGCAACGTTAAACTGCAAATGCCTTATTGATGAAAAAATTGAGGTTGATGAAGTTCGGTAACACATATAGATGCTACTATTTCACCCTCTCACTAGCCAATAGTAGAGGTCTTCTGTGCTTCGTTCAATGCAAAAAAGAACTCATGCCAAAAGAAGTCAAAGTTCAATTCAAGCCCGACAATGATACCCTTATCTTTCTCCTCTGCATTGTATTTATGAACAATCTGTAGCTTGCCAGCATCATCGCTATTACAATCAATGACGACATCTAAATCCATACGAGTGAAAGTGAAATTTACTTTGTCTTCAGTTTCGGTCTGATACATCTCTAACAATGGCAACAAAGTCAATGGATCATGGATAGGAGGCCCCTTCTCAAATCCAAGGGCAGATTTATAAGTCTTTCTGAAGAACAGAAATAGGTCATAAAAGAGTCGGCGTATATTAGATTCTCCCTCACCTGAAACCCTATCCGTTATTTCCTTTGTTGCTATGGCTTTGTGGGTAAGGTTTAGAGGTATTAAAATGATCTTGTGAGCAATAACTGGGTTTTTAAACAGAAATTCGGCGGCGTGTGGATCAATCCACACATTGAATTCTGCAGAAAGACCTTTATTTACGTTACCAACGCCAAAACCACCACCCATAATGCTAATATATCTGATTTTTTCAATCAAATGCGGTTTCTCTTTTAGTACTGTGGCTATAGAGGTCATGGCTCCTGTAGACACAAACGAAATCTCTCCCTCACATTCTAGCACCGCTTTTTCTATAGCATCAATATAGCTCATATCGTCCCGAGGCTCTACTGTTGGGGTAGGCAAAAGTGAAGTACCGTCAAGCCCTGAATCGCCGTGAATGTCAGGCGCATAATGAGGACTCCTGACCCAGGGCCTCTGTGCTCCAAGGTACACCGGGATCTCGTTGGCTTTTCCGAATGCAGTCAACAATGACCGCGCATTATAATCTGTCTTATCAGGCGGAGCGTTACCGTGGCATGTACTCAATCCCAAGAGTTTAAATTCAGGCAGAAAACATGCCAGTAACATAGCAACCGCATCGTCATGACCAGGATCACAATCTAACCAAATGGGAATTTGTGTAACCGTCATTTTTATTTTTTGGGACAGTGTGTGTGTGTGTATTATAGGGGAAAGAAAGCAAATATGATTAACCCAAAATAAAAAAGAAAAACAACAAAAATAAAATATTCAATACAAGGATCTGTTATTGTAATGGCTTGTTATCAGAGTATATCTAACATATAATTGTATCAGCTCAGTATGTCTCTTTATATATTTGCAGATTAGCTTTTACTTAATGAGATGACGCAATTCCGGATAAGCCGGACTCTTACAAAAAAAAATAAAATGGGGAAGACAATGCACAAACTTATCATTACATAAAGGAACCCATTGCCCGCTATCAACTTATTGATCTATACATTGCTTACACAATGAACTCTGGTCAATACACCGAAGAGATAATATTTCTTGAATTACATTATGGATTAAAGACAGAGTAAAAAAAAACAAAAAACACAAAATAAATAAAGCTACTATACATGTTATTTAAATTATTCCATAAAGATATCGTTGCCTTGTTTGATGGCCATCTTGGTGTGGAATACGATATCCTTGGATTCCCACGGGTAAGCGTACCACTTGTCTGGGACCTGTTTGGCGGCGAAGTAACGGTTAGGGTCATTCAACAGGTCTTCTGGCAGGTCTGCGTTCTTTGGCTTTAACTTGTCATGCAGCACAAAGATACCGAATTTGGTCCTTTGTTCTGGGTCCTTCTCCACATCAACACCCTTGGCCTTGGCCTGGTCGGCTGCATCCTTCTCCAGCTCACTTAGAGCGTAGTGTAGGGTGGTACGTGTATCGTCTACTTCATCCACAATCAAAACGTTCTTGCCGACAAGGTCAAGCTTGCACTGCTCGTAGTCAATCCACTGGGTTCTGTTAACTTTGACACCTACAGCCTCAGCAGTGGAACCGGAGGTGTTGATGTCCTCATACAAAGACAGAATAATGGCGAAGATTCTAACTGTTGGCACACCAGGCTCCTTCAAGAAAGTACGTAGAATTCTGGCTGGAATGAAACCACCGCCACCGATAGCGATGATCAAGTCCGGGTTGAAGTTCTTGATCCTGCCGGCAGCAACCTGGCACAGTTGATGCACGTTGTTGTAGGAAATGTATTGCTTATCTTCGTCAGACATTTATCAAAGAAACTGCTTGTCCTTTTGAGCGAGAGGGGGAAGCCAAACTTCTGAATGTATAAAATAAAAAACAAAAAAAGCTATAAATATGGAATTATACCACTACAATGCAGGAAACAAGAAAGCCCGCCATTTATTAATTAATATGCAGGAAGACAAAGAATGGGAAGCTAAAAACCCAATCCAAATGTAACGAATTCAACTGCTTATAAACAGCTGAAAAGAAAATTTTTCTTACAAATCGATGCTCATCGCATAAAAAAAAAATTTTCAAGAAAAAAGCAAAGAAGAAAAAGATCGTCAATTACCTGCAGAAGTCAAGAATAAAAAGAAGATCAAAAAATCGAGTAATATAAAATAACAGATTTTTATTAATCAATTTTTATACTGTTCAGAATGCTAATATTAATATATGTTTTTATATATATTTTGAAATGCAAAGTCTATTCGATTTCCACATCACTGTAACCTTCCTCTTGTTCTGAATGATCCGTTTCATCCTCCAGTTCTTGAACGCCCTCTTGGTCGTCTTCGTCTTCATCATCATCTTCGTCTTCATCATCGTCTTCCTCCTCTCCATCTTCGATCAGACCGGCATCATCTAGTTCCTCGTTGTACTCAACGTCCTCTTCGTCTTCTTGGTTGCCTTCAACTGTAACCTCTTCCGTATCATTGTTCTGGGAGGTTACAACACTGTTCAGGCGGGCCTCAATGGCCATGAGTCTTGGTAACAGCTCTGATCTCCTCTTCAAAGTGGAATGCAATGTAGCTAAATTGGACGTAAGGTTCGGTATCTGTACTAGGTAACCTCCGTGTATGATTAAGCACCATTTCACCCATACATTTAACGCGCCTTGACGGTGTGTTTGTCTGGCGATTCTTTCCGCTAGTCTTTCTAGTAGCATGGTTGCTAGAGGTGCCTTTAGTCTTAGAATAGTGTCTCTAATTACTCTTTCGTCTCTGTTGTTCAATACGGTTTCCAATAACGAATGGTCGTTGGATTGTAAAGCTTGTGCCAGGATAGTTGTCACGGTCCCTGCCACAATTGCTGATTTGCTCAACTTATCGCCATCTTGAGCATTCTTCATGTGTTTGGATAACTTTGTTGGCAGCTTAGAGAAGTTAGCAGTCTCTAATCTATCTTGCAAAGTTTCTTGTTCTCCTTCTTCCTCATCACCTAGTTTGGCTTTCTCTTGCAAATCTTGTTCCCATTCCTTAATAGCTTCTGTAACGTGTCTATAGTTATCACCGGAGGTCACCGTCGCATTACCTTCCTTATATGTCTTGACTGAAGCTATGTCGTCACCATATAAAGAGCGGGACTCGTTAAAGTTCTTCTGGTTTAGATTGGAATCTGTTTGTAATTCGTATTCCGCGGGAATCTCGTCCGTGTTTAGTTGGTGGAACCTGGGCACGGTAGCGTTTACAAACCATACCATGTTAACCAAATTTCTGTTTAGATACGCACTAGCCAATGCAATTTTGGAACCTGAGGAGCCCTTTCTCACCACTTTAATCACTTTCGTTGCCTGCTTTGACTTTTTAACTCTCGATCTTTTCTTTGTCAAAGCAACATCGGATGCTACCAGGACATCTTTGAACAACTCTGCAGTGCCATCTTCGGTGATAGCTATTATATCTTTATCATTGGTATTTTGGAAGCTTGACACATCAGAATTGGCAACCAGAATAGTCTTCGTATCACCTGTTTTGACGTCGTATATATTCAGGAACCTATCGTTGGCGCCAGCGGAGACGAAGTACTGGTCGTTCAGCTTTTTAAGCTGGATAACAGGTTGGATGTGGCCAGGGTAGGTCAATTCAACAGCCTGCTCCGTATGGTTAACGAAGTAAATAGAGTGGGACGCGACCAACAGATGGGCATCATCAAAAATAACCAGTTGACTTATCCCAACGACAGATTCCAATTTAAACTTATTGACAAGGCTGTAACTCTTGGAATCAAATTTATATATATAGTCCTGCGAATCACAGAACCAGATATACTTGTCATCAGAGTCAACGGACACAATTGAGTTGCCGTTACCGGTCGACAACTTCACCACGACCTCATTAGCCAACGGAGAGTAAATCCACACTTCGCCGTTATTCAACCCCACAAGAACACACTGGGTGTCCATGTCTAGCCACGCCAGAGAAGTCACAGTACCGTCAAACAGCAACGAAGGAAGCTCAGCACTGGCGTCGTATCCAGTGGGAACCACATAAAGCCTCTGCTTATCCAATTCAACAGAAACGTAGCAGAAATACTGCCCGTCATCACTATAGCACGACTTCACAACAGGAGAAGACATCCTAGGCCAATATATATATATATTTTCAATACTTAGTAGAGTACACCAGAAATGGAAGGGGATAGTATAACAGATGCAGGGTTAAGTTATAATAGACTCTGACTATTGTAAACCTCTATACTAAAAAAGCTAATAGTTATTTGCGATGAGCATCGAACAGTAAGAAATGAAAAAAAATGAAAAATTGAAAAAATTTCAAATGTTACCCAGAATCGTGTTGCATGATTTCCAAAAATCTTCGATTATAGAATTATATCGTGACTGTATGTAAACTATTTATTCAGCAATTTAAAGCAAGCCTTTTTTCTCTGTACATGTTACACTAAATGCAGGTTGTGTGTCTTCTGTTATTAGGGTTAGACAAGGCTTTGACAAGAGTCACCCGTGTGTTGTGAATACCTCATATCGTGGTATTTTTCCAGAAACATTTCTCATATGGTAGTGGTAAATGCAAAGGTATAACAGTTCAAGTATCGGGCTATGAAAAGAGGTTTTATATTGCCAATGGAGGGAGAGCTTGTGGAATGGCGTCCGTAGGCAATTTCGTATAGTTGCATCCCGGGTAAGGTCCCCGGTTTCTTACGAAATTTTGTTTTTGTTTTCATCAAAACCTTTGAACGATGTTTGACGGCTTTCTGGGCTTGATAAAGTTTGTAAAGGTTTGGTGCCAAGACCCCAGTTGGAATCCTTATATTTTCGATTGTTTTGAATATATTGAAATTAGGAAACAAGTAAGTGTAATTAAAGAATAGTTGCGAACTATGAGTAACGAGGACTACGGATACGATTACGATTATTTGTTCAAGATTGTTTTGATTGGTGATTCTGGTGTTGGTAAATCGAATCTGCTGTCGAGGTTTACTACAGATGAGTTCAACATTGACTCCAAGTCTACCATTGGCGTAGAGTTTGCCACTAGGACCGTGGACGTAGATGGGAAGAAGATTAAGGCACAGATTTGGGACACTGCGGGGCAGGAACGTTACCGGGCAATTACTTCTGCGTACTATCGTGGTGCTGTTGGTGCACTAATCGTATACGACATCTCGAAATCTAGCAGCTACGAGAACTGCCACCACTGGCTGTCTGAGCTAAGAGAGAATGCCGATGATAACGTCGCTGTTGGGCTTATTGGGAACAAGTCTGATCTGTCGCATTTGCGTGCTGTACCTACCGACGAGGCCAGGCAGTTTGCAGCGGAGAACCAGCTATTGTTTACCGAAACTTCTGCATTGAACAGTGAGAATGTTGACCTGGCGTTTAAGGAGCTGATTGCGGCCATTCATCAGAAGGTCAGCAAGCACCAGGTCGAACTAAGTAATGCCAACAAGCCTGGTCCAAATGGTCCTACTATTAGCTTGACGCCAGCACCGAATGAGAAGAAGAAGAGTAGTTCGAACTGTTGTTAAAAAACCTCAATCAGTAACAAAAACAACAACTATAAACCAAAGACATTATTTCATTTCCCGTTTTCTATTTAATGCATGAATTCTTATTTTTAGCATAAGAGATAATATACCATGAATATATATTAATAAAAGAAAAAAAATAGATAAAAAAACAAAAGTACACAATATAAGGTTGTAAATGTAAAATAGCAAGAGTTAGAAAAGAGAGAATAAATGAAAAATGGTGACTTCTTCTTTCTATTATTTTGAGTTTTTTTTTTATTAAAGTTACAAGTTGCCTAGTTTTACTGCTCCTTAAAATCGGCATCCTCTTCTTCTCCTTCTTCTTTAGGTGGCTCATCCAACTCTTTAGCAGTCTTCTTGTAGTCAATGATTTTACCCCGTGTCCTCCTACCGGTAGTTATGATATTAGAGGTGTCAATTTCAGCCAAGTCATCCTCCTCCTCATCTTCGTTCACCAGGCGGTCCAACTTGGCGTCGTCGACCTCACTCTCAGAATCACTATCATTAGCTCCCGCGGCAATACCGTTCTTGGTTTCAGACACCTTTTCATCACCGGTTTTGCTCTTCTTATTGATTTTCTCCGAAGCAGCCACGTCTGCGTCGTAGTCGTCATAGTTCCTTCTCCGTCTCTTCTTCTTTTCTACTGGAGCTGGCGCAACATCTTCTACCTTGTCCTTCTCTTCAGCCATTTGTTATGTGTATGGGTCTAAATCGAGATCTGATTTGCTAAAACAATGGCACAGTTGATTTGTACAATGTAAAAGACTTTTCGATGTTTATTTTGTCAAAATCGGATAAAGGCAAATAAAAAAAAAAACAAAATTTTTTATTTATTTCAAAATGCAAAACAAAATATATAAGAACAGACATACCCTTTTATGCAAGAGATAGAAACAATATATGGAACAATATATAACAAATATCGATGCAGGTAAAACATAATAGCAGGCTTGCTGACCTCATAAACTATAAGCTACGGGTGATCACCCAGGATGGCAGGGTGTACGTTGGGGAGTTGCTGGCGTTTGACAAGCACATGAACGTGGTGCTGGGAGACTGTGTGGAGGAGTGTGTGCTAAGGCGAGAGTTGGATTCTGTACGGAGGAGCGGTGTGGAGAAAGTCGACTTGAAAGTGAAGAAACGTGTGCTAGGCCTGGTTATCCTGAGAGGTGAGCAGGTCCTCTCTACATTAATCGAGGACAGACCGCAGCAGACCAAGCAACAAAGACTGGTTACCGAGACAAAAGAGAAAAAACAGCTGAAGAAGCAGAAGAATCAAAGAAAAAAAAACAAGGGCGGGAAAGTTACGAAGCCAAAAGAAGACAAGAATACAACGAAACCGGTAAAGAAGTTCCAACCGCCGCCAGGTTTCAAAAGGATGTAGTTTTTATAGACCATACTAAAGTCGTTATATAAGTAAAATAACAACAACAGCAGCAGCAAGCAAGATGAACTGGGATAGTTGAAATAAACAAGAAAGCTAGTACAGGCACGTGATCACAGAATGAAACCAAAGTAAAGACCGGGTATCAGCAAAGGACAAGCTACAGTAATGTTATTCTCACTTATTGAGCAAGATGTGAGGGTATTTGTCAAGATACCACCACGCTCATTAAACGAGTGTTTTGCGAGGTGGGATATGGACCCGCCCATGGGGCATGGCAACCGTACAAGGGAAACAACCCGAAAAGAGTAAACAACCCTTAAAGGTAAACAAGGAAAAAAAATTCCTGATAAGGTAAAGGTATTCAAGAATGTCTTATCAATAATATATCTTCCTCTTCGTTTTAGTGTGCAACTGCGTCAGGGTCTCTGAAATCAACCCTCTTCAGGGTACCACCGCCCACCGCCCACCGCCCACTTCACTGTAAATGGAGATTAACCCTCAGGAAACTTACCCGCACGGATCCCACCCACATTCTTGCGCCCCCCCACTCCCCACTCTCCCCCCACGCCGATCTCTCTCTCTCACAAGTTTTTTTTCTGGTGGGCGCGGGCGGACCCTTTGATTTCCCACGCAGCAACGCCAGGCAGCAACGCCGCATGATGCAGCGCACATCTCTTGATCCCTTGTTCCTGCAGCTGCAGCTGTGGTTCCTATCTCGGACCTCGAAGTTATTTATTCTTATTTCCTACTCCCCACCCCCTACATCCGCCTCCTGTTCCGATGTATTCTGTGCATTTTGACATTTGCAAATGACGATAAGGGTCCCCTTGCGATTTCCACCTTCGACCAGTTACTGCAAATTTACAGTTGCCCTACTAATAAATAAATAATAAACTGGGACTACCCCTCTTAACAACCACTCCCCCCCACCTTAGCTATTTATCCAAAGCCCTTATGCACTGTGTTCGAGTTTGCTCACCCACCTTTAGAGCAACCTAAACAAGTGAAGAAAGAAAATGGGAACAACATTATACTGGCCCTTATTACTCTAATATAGTTCCCCCCCTCCCCCTCGAAAATGATAAGGTATATAAAGGGGGGTTAATAGGCCCGTTATCTTGCGCTTATCTCTACACTCCTGTTCTTCTAGTAACCACCAAGTAACAATTTGTTAAAAAACAAAAAGGAAACAGAACAAAAACAAATCTGATGAATTATTTGATATTTTCATTGGCATTATTCTCCTGGGTTTTCGCCCAAGAATTTGACGGGATGACCAACCTCTATGGAGACCAATCGTTTACCGATCCCGTTCGTGTCACTACTTCGGGAATTCTATCTTTGAGGAGCGGACAAAGCTATCAATTCACTAATAATTACGATTCTGTTTATCCTGGGTTTTTCCAGGCATTCGCTGGCCCCGGAACAGATTTTACCTTCTCCTTTACCAACGGAGATTTAACTAACGACGGTGCCTTTCATATTAAAAACGAGTATATCACCGGCGGAACGCAGACAATCGAAGTAAATCCAAACACACTAACAAACTCAGGCGAGCTGCTTATCTCTGTGGCCCATACGAAATCGGACGCCAACTCAGTGTTGGAAGTCTCACCCAATAGAATCGTTAACACCAAAACTGGTGGTATAAAGTTCCAAAAGGAACCAGGCTCAGCCACCGAACCAGCTGACCCGGAGTTGTCTGGCAATATCTTTACCTTATCCCCAACTAATGGAATGCAAAATGATGGTGCTCTTCAATTTAGTGGAGCCCCTAACTATCTAATCGATACACCAAGCATCGAAGGTACCGGCTCGGTCTTTTTAATCAATGGAGCTCTAACAATAAATGCTCCTGTATTCACCAATTCTGTAACAATGTACGATGAATCCATTGTCACGTTCATGGACACCAATTATCCCAACGATATTACGATAAATGGTCTAAAATCAATAACAGCATTAGTCACCGCTGGTTCTGGTGGTAGTTTCACCTATAATGCAAACACAGGTATTCTCACTGTTACAAACAATAATGGAGTAAATAATTACAATATTGGATGTAATTACGATCCTGGTCTCATAATGGGGCAAGATACTCCAACAAGCACGCCATCCGGCTTAATTAATGCATATGTTATTACGTATGCTGGGAATACTCCTGATAGTACACAGTGTGCAGTTCAGTCATTATCCAGTTCCATCGAACCATCCAGTTCTATTGAACCATCCAGCTCCATTGAACCATCCAGCTCCATTGAGCCATCCAGCTCTATTGAACCATCCAGCTCCATCGAACCATCCAGCTCTATTGAATCATCCAGCTCTATTGAACCATCCAGTTCCATCGAACCATCCAGTTCCATTGTATCATCCTCTTTCTCCAACTCTTCTTCCATCGAACCTTCTTCAAGTACCACATCCAGCTCTATAGAAACACCAAGCTCTCCATCTTCTCAGTCACATTCATCGTCCACAGAGACAGTAACCTTACCTTCAACAAGCACTACTGTCACTTCTTCTGTTAGTACTAAGGTCACTACGACGACAGAGGTGAGCAGTACATCTTGTGTTGGTACTGGTCCTTGTCCAAGTGCAGGTGGTGTAACTTGTGTTGGTACAGGTCCTTGTCCAAGTGCAGGACCAGGTGCTGTAACTTGTGTTGGTACAGGTCCTTGTCCAAGTACAGGTGTTGTATCTTGTACTGGTACTGGTCCTTGTCCAAATGCAGGACCAGGTTCAGGTAATGTTGCTGCTGGAACTCCTGCTGGCACCACTACTGTTTCTGGCACTCCTGCTGCTGGCACTCCTGCTGCTGGCACTCCTGCTGCTGGCACCACTACTGTTTCTGGCACTCCTGCTGCTGGAACTGTAGCTGGAACTCCTGCTGCTGGCACCACTACTGTTTCTGGCACTCCTGCTGCTGGCACCACTACTGTTTCTGGCACTCCTGCTGCTGGCACTCCTGCTGCTGGCACTCCTGTTTCTGGCACTACTGGAACTCCTGGTACTGCTGGCACTGCTTCTGCTGGCACTGTTTTGACCACAAAAGGTGGATCAACGAGTTTGAGTCACAGTCTTGCTGCTGACGCAAGAGCTGACGCAAGAGCTGCCTCAAGAGCTGCCTCAGCAGGCCCGGGAAGTGTCAATCAATACACCACTACCACGCTTCGCGGTTCCGGTACCGTTGACCACACTATCTTGACGACCTTCGCGGGCCGTGGCAGTACGATTGCAGGAAACAATTTCTTCTGCCTTGTAACTGGTCTAATATTTGTTCTATTATTATAATTGTGTTCTCAAAACAATAAAACGTAAGCTACGCTTTCCTAGTTCGTAAATACCCAAATTCTTTAATAAAATCTATAAAAAAAACAACAACTAATAAATGTAATAATAAAATCTTTTGCAAGTAAATAAAAAGATTTGCAATGATTGTACAGCAAGCGAGCCCCTGCATAATTGCCTGCCTGCACAGGAAATTGTGTGCACAGCCATTGTTTTTTTTCTCGAGCGACTTAGCTAATCCTTGTTGTTGCTGAGAAAAGTGCGCACCAATTACTTTTTTCTTTCAGGGTCCGCCGCGTTGTCGCCCCCGCCGCACGCATTCGAGGTGGTAACAATGCGAGGCTGGCAGGGATATACTAACCCCAAGACAAGGGAGAACAGCATTTGATGAGTAAAGAATACTATAGTTCAGCGAAAGAAAAGATAAAATATACATGGTATTGTAGAATGAAAAACAAAGAACTTGTTTGGATAAGATTAGACATAACCAAAGTCCCGCCAAATACTTGAAGTACAAACTGTTTAGCTATTGTTCACAGCCGGTTTCCAACCGGCTGTGAACATATAGCCGTCACCACACGCCGACACCTACATAATAGTGTATTCTCTCCCACCTACCCCCTCCCCCCCACACGCGATATCCTCCCGCACGACCAGCACCCTGCCGTCGACAACGATTGACCAGCACAACCAGCAAAACAAGGACGTACGACATGACATCCCCTGCTCTGCGGAGGATTCTTAGTGCCAAGGGGGGGGCAAAAGATGAAGAAAAAAACTGAAGTCATCCCTCTGCACGAGAGACAAACAGCCGCAGTGGGAGGGGGGGCCAATTGTTTTGAAAGCGTCGCAGGAACCACCGCGGGAGAAAGAAAGACGAAGAAAGAAAAACGAGAAAAACAACGAAAAATTTAATTTTTTTTGCGTTATATAAATAGCCAGCTGGGTGACGAATGGGAAAGACAGTTTTTCCGTCCTTTTTTTCTGGTCTTTCTTTGTGACTGCTTTTTCTCATTCTTTATTTTTAAAGGTTTTTCCCGTTTAGGAAATATCTTCTTCGACGGCTACTATAAAACCAAACAAGGGTTTTTAAAATTCACACCTAGATGACTGATACCATGAATGTAGAGTTGCCACCCAGTCCTCCCGTCCACGAGGAGATGAGCAACAAGCGGAGCTTCGATATGGTAGGAGAGAGTCCCAGCGAAAGCAAGAAGTTGAAGGTGGAGGGGGCAGAGGAGCACGATAGTATGAAGGTGGAGGGGGGAGAGGAGCACAGTATGAAGGTGGACGACGATTCCAGTGTTACTCCTGCCTCGCAGGTCGACGACAGCGATCACAATACCACGGCGGAGGAAGCTGTGGGGAAGGAGGTTAAAGACGAGCACAGTTCTGAGTCCAGCAAGACAGTTTTGGTCGACACTTCCAACATGACCCCTGCTCCTGCGCCCGCGCCGGAGCCGGATATGGATAACCTGCCGGAGAACCCCATTCCTGCGCACCAGCAGAGACACGCGCTGATGGCCATCAAGGCCGTGAAGAGGTTGAAGGACGCGAGACCGTTCCTGGCGCCTGTCGACCCCGTCGCGCTGAAGATCCCGCTGTACTTCAACTTCGTAAAGAGGCCCATGGACCTGTCGACCATAGAGAAGAAACTGAACGTGAACGCGTACGACGCGCCGGAGAAGATCCACGACGATTTCAACACCATGGTCGACAACAGTATCAAGTTCAACGGGCCCACCGCCGTCATCTCCCAGATGGGCAGAAACATCCAGGCCGCGTTCGAAAAACACATGTTGAATATGCCAGCAAGAGACCTGCCTCCCGATGACCCTTTGCTGTCCGGGAAAGGGGGTGCCGGCACAGCGCGTGGCAAGAAGAAGGCGACCGGCGAGGATACCCCCGTGGTCATCAGAAGAGCCACGACGCACAACGGAAGACCCAAAAGAGAGATCCACCCGCCCAAGTCCAAGGATATCTACCCTTACGAGATGAACAGAAAACCCAAGTCCAAGAAACTGCAGCAGGCAATGAAGTTTTGCCAAACCGTGGTGAAGGAGTTGGCCAATAAGAAATACTCAGCATTCAACTATCCGTTCTTGGAGCCCGTGGATCCAGTTGCCCTCAACTGTCCCACGTACTTCGACTACGTCAAGGAACCTATGGACCTTGGCACCGTCTCGAAGAAGTTGAGCAACTGGGAGTACTCAACACCAGAAGAATTCGAACACGATGTACGGTTGATCTTTGTCAACTGTTACGCATTCAACCCCGATGGTACCATCGTTAACATGATGGGCCACCGTCTAGAAGAAGTATTCAATAGCAGATGGGCTGATAGACCATCGTTCTCTGACGTGGAGTCGGAGGAAGAGTATTCTGACTACGAATCAGATGTCTCAGAAGACTCCGATATAGAGATCGATGAAACTTCCATCACTAACCCTGCCATACAGTATTTGGAAGACCAATTAGCTAGAATGAAGATAGAACTACAACAGCTAAAGAAACAAGAACTAGATAAGATTAGAAAGGAAAGAAGGCTAGCACGCGGAACTAAGAAGACACGCGGCCGTAGAGGTAGAAAGAAGTCCACTTCCACCAAAGGTAGAGGCGGAAGAGGAAAGAAGAAGTTCAAGACTGTGGTCACCTACGACATGAAGAAAATCATCACTGAAAACATCAATGATCTGCCCACAAACAAGCTGGAACAGGTAATAGAGATTATCAAAAAGTCTATGCCAAACCTGGGGGATGACGAAGAGGTTGAGTTGGATCTAGATACTCTTGACAATAGTACAATCCTAACTTTATACAATACGTTCTTCAGACAGTTTGAGAATTCTGGTAATGCAGAAGCTGAACACCAATCCGTTTCCCCAACCAACGGTCTGGGCAGGAGAAAAAAGTCTAAAAACTTGAGTAAAGAAGAGCAGAGCAGACAAATCGAGAAAATCAGAAATAAATTGGCTCTCTTGGATGGTGCTTCCCCCTCAAGTCAAAATGGTTCTCCTGTAACCCCAGCATCTTTCACTTCAAATATCCAAAATGGCTACAGTTCGGAGTCGTCTGATGACGATGATGAGAGCGAAAGTGAAGAAGAGTAGACAATTAATGAAGTATGATTTTTGTTTGTTTTGTTTTTGTTACGTTTTATTTTTTTTCTGGTTTCTGTTTTAGAATGTTTTACTTTCCACTCACTTTTTTTTTTTCTAACCTCTTACAACTTTCGCTCCGAAATTATATGATGCGATTTGGTACCGGCACTAATTTCTTTCGATTCTCATGTCAATATTGATTTCGAAATACCTCTTGAAAGAAAGAAATTTGCCTGGTACTTTTTTTTCATTTTGGGCATCAACCAAAATTTTACTTCTCATTTGGAAGCAGGCTTCAAAGAAATTTTTTTTTTTAAATCACAGGATTAAATTTCTAAGTTTTTATATCGTTTCCTTCTTATTTTTATTTTGGGATATTTAGTACCTGATCTTCCAAAGTTTGCATAATACAACCCACTTTTCCCGAAGTACTGGAATATTTTCTAAAGGAAACCCATCAAAAAATACATGAATAATAGAAATTTTGAGAGGATAGGGATTTGATACAATAGAAGAGTAAAAATTTTCATTGGCAAGGGATTTATCAATTGTCCTTCTGCTAAAAAAGATTCTTCACTTGCTTCTTCTTTAAGGTCGCGTCTCGCGATCTCCAAATTGTTTCCCTCCCTATTCATCCTATAATAAATAATATTACCGCACGGTTAAAGTAGCATATATTCGTTTTCTCGACATCCCCCTCATGATATCCCCAAAATAGATATTGTAATAATATAACCTAATTTCTTCTATAGTTGTTTTGCTCCATAACTTGATTTTAACCGGGTGAAAGTTGCGCGAGAGGAGGGAGATTTGTTGGCAATGACACGAGAATATTTATTTATTTATTATTCGAAAATCTTCATAATCTTTCTATTATCATTGAAGCAATCTTAAGTTTTCCTTTCCAACCGAACCAGTAGAGAAGAATTGGTTACCATTGATCCACATATAATTTTTGATTTGATTCAATTGCACCCAAATCAGCTTTAAATAAAAGAAATTATCTTCACAGCGTCACATAGATATCCTAAACCATCACTCCCTTGAAGGCTATTCATAAATAACTGTTGTTAGTTTAGTTTAGTTTTATTATACAACATTAGATTAAGTAATTTAAGAAAAGAACTTCACTACCAATTTAAGGAGAAATCAAAAAATTTTTTTGCGTTTTAAACAAAATTTTTTAATCTTTGGGAGAAAGCAAAGTTCCGTCGCTTGCGACGCACAGGGTCCTATAGCTTGAGATCATGAAGAGAACTGGGATTTAAACAACATTGCCAACGATTCAACACCCCAAGCCCTCCTGGCAAAAGCACTAGACAATTGTTTTATAAGGGCATATCAATCTGTGTTGGTATCGCAACAGATAAGGGACAGCAGGAAAATAATACAAAGGGATGTCTACTGATGTGGAGGAGGCTTGTCAAGCTCTAAGAGAGACCATCAATTCTGGAAATTTTGGTTGCAAGTTTGACGATGTGCGTGTGCATGAAGCATTCGAGAAGCCACCGACTGAAACTGAGGTAGATGAAGAGCTGAAAAAGAGGTTTTTGACCCCGTCGAATGTATTTTCGTGGGAATTATTGGACCTTGTGCAGATACCACCTAGAATGGATTTTCTGGACACTAACAAGGAGGAACAGGACTCTTATGACTACAAGAGTTTTATTAAGATACCAGAGCCGACCAGTAAGACATCTTATTTCTTTAGGAGAAAAGGTATAGATGGAAAGATATTCGACCAAAGGATCCAGGTGTCACTGAAGGATATAGCCAGTGCCAACGCCTCTAATTCTTTGTCTTTGAATAGAAATATAAACTTTCATGGCAATTCTGTCCGTGGGTCTACTGCTCAACTACCGTTTACCCCCGGCGGTATTGTAATGGATGCAGTAAAAGGTAGTGATGGAGTGACGCCGGACTCAGGTGAAGTATCATCAATGAGCGCAGCTACGAAGCTGCTTCATAAGGATGAACAAGGTTTATTTGACATCCCAGAGGGCTTCAGTAGAGGTATAATCCCACAGTTGGGGTCTGTTGAAGATAGGAATAATGAAGAAGAAGTTGAGGGTATGTCCCAACTCAATGAAATAGACAACGAGTTCAACGTCGAAAGACAATTTAAGGCTGATGTCCTTAAGGAGGAAGAAGATGTGGAGAAACAAACCTCAAAAATATTAAGTAAAGAAGGCAAACAACATGATCCTAGCCTGGATAGTATTGACGATATTCTTCCAATGGGAATTGATTTTGGTAGGTCAATATTGAAAAGTAATAAATCCCTCCAAAAGAAAGAATGGGCTCATGTGGTTGATCTTAACCATAAGATTGAAAATTTTGACGAATTAGTTCCAAATCCTGCGAGGACATGGCCCTTTGAATTAGATACTTTTCAGAAAGAGGCTATCTTTCATTTGGAGCAAAATGACTCTGTATTTGTTGCTGCACATACTTCTGCTGGTAAAACTGTTGTAGCCGAGTATGCCATTGCAATGGCTAAGAGGAATATGACCAAGACCATTTACACATCTCCAATAAAAGCACTTTCTAACCAGAAGTTTAGAGACTTCAAAGAGACTTTTGAGGACGTTGGCATCGGCTTGATTACCGGTGATGTTCAAATTAATCCAGAAGCCAATTGTCTCATTATGACGACTGAAATTTTAAGATCAATGCTTTATAGAGGTGCTGATTTGATCAGAGATGTTGAATTTGTTATATTTGATGAAGTTCATTATGTGAATGACCAGGATCGTGGTGTGGTTTGGGAGGAAGTCATTATTATGCTCCCTCAACATGTTAAATTCATTTTATTGTCTGCAACTGTTCCAAATACTTATGAATTCGCTAATTGGATTGGCAGAACTAAACAAAAGAATATTTATGTTATCTCAACTCCAAAAAGACCCGTTCCATTGGAAATTAATATTTGGGCGAAGAATGAATTGATTCCAGTTATTAATGCTAAGAGAGAATTTTCTGATACTAATTTCAAAAAACACAAGGCATTATTAGATGGTTCATCTTCATCCGGAGGTGATCAGAAAGCTGTTGTTCAAAAAGGTGGTTCAAAGAGTGGTAGAGGCGGAGGCGCCCGGGGCGGTAACAGGGGTGGCAGCAGGGGCGGTACGAGAGGTGGTGCTAGAGGCGGTTCCCGTGGTGCCGGCGCAATTGGCTCCAATAAACGTCAATTCTTTAGAAGGAGTGGCCCTAACAAGAAAACGTGGTCAAATCTAATCGATTTTTTGAGGAAAAAGGAATTATTGCCTATGGTTGTTTTCGTATTCAGTAAAAAAAGATGTGAGGAGTATGCCGATTGGCTTGATGGTGTTAACTTTTGTAATTCGAAAGAGAAATCACAAATTCACATGTTTATAGAAAAATCAATAACAAGATTAAGAAAAGAAGATCGTGAACTTCCTCAAATCTTGAAAATCAGGTCTTTACTTGAGCGTGGTATTGCCGTACACCATGGTGGTTTATTACCAATAGTAAAAGAACTGATTGAAATTTTGTTCTCCAAAGGTTTCATTAAGGTATTATTTGCGACTGAAACTTTTGCGATGGGGTTGAACTTACCAACTAGAACTGTTGTTTTCAGTGAGATCCAAAAACATGATGGTAATGGATTGAGAGATCTAACTCCAGGTGAATTCACCCAGATGGCTGGTAGAGCTGGTCGTAGAGGTCTGGATACAATCGGTACAGTTATCGTTATGGCATATACTGATCCACTCCAAATCGCCTCATTTAAGGAGGTAACACTTGGGGTTCCAACTAAATTAGAATCTCAATTTAGATTAACCTATAATATGATCTTGAATTTACTCAGAATAGAGGCATTAAAAGTTGAAGAGATGATTAAATATTCTTTTAGTGAAAATAGTAAACAAACTCTACAACCTGAACAAGAGAAAAAAATTGAGACTCTAAAGAAAAAGATAGATGAAATCAAAACCTTTGGTGACTGTCGTTATTGTTCAGAGAGTTCTGAAAAGCTACTTGATTTAGTAATTCGCTATAAGGAAACGACCGTAACAATGATGAAGGAATTAACCAAAACTGATGTCGTATTGAGAACACTAAAGGTAGGGAGATTAGTTGTCTATAGAGACAAAAATGAATCCTTGAAACTTGGCTTCGTTTTTAGATTGAATGTTAGAGAAAGGACTGCTATTGTACTCTGCTTCACATTACCAAATGATATCTCAGAAGGCAAACCTAATTACTTACCTTACTTTGCCAATATGCCTAGGTACACCCAGAAAAATTTCAACAAATTCAAATATGCACCATATTATGCTGATACTATTCCACTTGAATCTATTGAGTTAGTTACTGCCTATAGTGTTAGAACATCATTGAATGACTTAACTAAGGGGGATGAGTCAGCAATTTCACAGTTTGAGAAGGAAGCGGCAATGATGTTGAAGATATCCAAGAACTTTAAAGAGTCTGAGGCGGAGAAGAAGGCAAACATTAAGGTTCATCAAAGCGCATTGGAAAGAAAGAACATCATCCAAGAAATTGGAAACTTGGAGAGCTTGAAATGTCCTGAATTGGCATCACATTTTACTCCCCTATATGAGAAATTTATGATCGAAAAAGAAATTATACAATTACATCATCTAATGTCTGATAAAAATTTGAATTTACTACCAGATTATGAGAAGAGACTTACCGTCCTATATAAAACAGGATTTATCAATCAGAACCACAATGTAATGTTAAAGGGTAGAGTTGCTTGTGAGATCAACTCCGGTTATGAATTGGTTTTAACAGAATTAATTTTAGATAATTTTTTGGGTAATTTTGAGCCGGAAGAAATAGTTGCCTTACTTTCTGTATTCGTTTATGAAGGTAGGACTAAAGAAGAGGAAATGCCTGTTGTAACCCCAAGGTTGGCAAAGGGTAAACAAGTTATTGAAGAAATTTACAGCAAGATGCTCAAGGTATTTGAAGAAGAGCAAATCCCATTAACAAAGGAAGAAGCCGAATTTTTAGAAAGGAAGAGATTTGCACTCATGAATGTAGTTTATGAATGGGCAAAAGGTATGTCCTTTAAGGAAATCATGGAAATCAGTCCAGAAGCAGAAGGTACCGTTGTTAGGGTCATCACCTGGCTGGATGAAATCTGTAGGGAAGTCAAAACTGCGTCCATTATCATTGGTAACACAAACTTACACTTGAAAATGACAAGAGCCCAAGAACTGATCAAAAGAGATATCGTCTTTGCAGCAAGTTTATATCTATAATTTACTGGGCGTTACTATATATGACTATACATCGAGTATAAAATGTCCCCTCGTTTTCATAAAAATACTATATTCAGTGTTTAGTTGGTAAGTAGAGACTCTAGTCTTCTTGTAATAAATTTTACTTCAGTTACGATAGTATCATAATTTTATTCGCGAAAATAAGTATCACATTATATACTCTTCCCAGAAATATTGTCCTACTTTTGTACTTTTTTTTTTAAACTTATTATGCAATTTGGATAAATTTAAAAACAGACGAAATTTTTTGAAAACCAGAAAATCGATGAGTTGATCTCATCACTAAGCTCAATAAATTATTAAACAACAGATAAAAAAATATATTATTTTGTAAAAACTTTATCTATTAAAGGTAAGTTTTATAAACCAACAATGGCTCCTAAAACTTCCAATTCAAGTTCAAAAAAAAAGTCTAGCAGCGGTAGTCCTGATGAAATAAAACCACCTAAATTCAAACTTCCTACTGAATTCATTACAAGACCTTTAAGTATCAACAACAATAATGAGAAGGAAATATGTAACATTGTCGTACATCCAAAGGTTCTAAGTGCACTTGAGATTGCCCCTGGTTCCATATGTCTCGTCTCTAAATTTGGTGAAAACGGCGTAGCTGTTGTAGCCAAGGCTGGTCAAGAAGGACAGTTGCCTACTGATGTAGTTTTATTGTCCGAAGCTGTCAGATCAGTTGCCAGTATAATCCTAGGTGATCGTGTTGAACTTCATAAAATAAACCAACAGCCTAGTTACGCTGGTAGCGTATCTATCGGATCTCGTCAAGGTGTTAACTTGGAAATAACAGAAGTTCAAAAAATAATTGAAAAACTATTAGATAATTGTGGGGTTATCATGCCAGGGTTAATACTTAAGGGTTATGTTTTCGTCGAAAACGAACCGATCGACCTAATCGTTACTGATGTTGCCGATAATAACTTACCGGATATGAACAAGTTATCACTGAACTCAAATGAAATAAATATGCCATTATTTTTGTCACCGCCAGCTATTTTTAAAAAAGGTTCTACAACAATCAATTATACAACTGCGAAGAAAGTTTCGAAAAAATATTCACTTCCAGAACCTATATCATATAATTCTGTTGGTGGTCTAAATAAGGAAATAGCAATTCTCAAAAAAGCTGTTGATCTTCCACTACATTATCCGGAAATATTTACTGATTTTGGAATTTCTGCACCAAAGGGTATTTTGATGCATGGACCACCAGGTACAGGTAAGACGATGTTGTTGAGATGCGTTGCAAATGCATCAAATTCCCATGTGCTCTCAATAAATGGACCATCAATTGTCTCAAAATATCTTGGTGAAACTGAATCAAAATTGAGAGAGATTTTCAATGAAGCCAAGAAATACCAGCCGTCCATAATATTTATTGATGAGCTTGATTCAATAGCTCCAAATAGAACAAATGATGATTCTGGTGAAATTGAAAGTAGGGTTGTAGCAACCCTTTTAACATTGATGGATGGTACTAGTTCTTCTGGTAGAATTGCCGTCATTGCAGCCACTAATAGACCCAATTCCGTCGATCCGGCTCTAAGAAGACCAGGTAGATTTGATCAGGAGCTTGAAATTGGTATCCCAGACATGAATTCTCGTTTTGATATCCTGTTTAAACAGTTTGAAAAGATTACTTCTGCAAAGCATACATTAACCGAAGAGCAAATCCAAATTATTGCGTCTAAAACTCACGGCTACGTTGGTGCTGACTTGACAGCACTATGTAGAGAATCTGTGATGAAAGCTATTCAAAAGGAATTAGATGTCAATAAAAATCAAGATTTCGCAGGCCTTAAAGTCAGTTTCGAGGATGTAGAATTAGCGATGCTGGATATACGACCAAGTGCAATGCGTGAAATCTTTTTAGAAACACCGAAGATCTACTGGTCTGATATTGGGGGCCAAGAGGATTTAAAGAGAAAGATGAAGGAGATGATTCAATTGCCTTTAGAAGCCGCCGAGACATTTGCAAGATTGGGTATTTCCGCCCCTAAAGGTATTTTATTATATGGACCACCAGGGTGTTCCAAAACATTGACAGCAAAGGCCTTGGCTACTGAGTCAGGGGTAAATTTCTTGGCCGTCAAAGGACCGGAAATATTCAATAAATATGTCGGTGAATCTGAGAGAGCCATCAGAGAGATCTTTCGTAAAGCTCGTGCAGCCGCGCCGAGTATAATATTCTTCGATGAAATCGATGCACTGTCACCAGATAGAGATTCTGGGTCATCTACCTCTGCAGCAAACCATGTCTTAACTTCTCTGCTTAACGAAATTGATGGTGTTGAAGAATTGAATGGAGTAGTAATTGTTGCAGCAACTAATAGACCAGACGAGATTGATCCAGCTCTCTTGAGACCTGGAAGATTAGACAGACATGTTTATGTTGGGCCTCCAGATATTGATGCAAGACTACAAATATTGAAGAAGCGTACCAATAAATTTAACCTGCAAGACCCAGACTTCCTACTCAACGAGTTAGCAGAAAGGACTGAAGGTTGTTCGGGTGCTGAAATTGTGCTGTTATGTCAAGAGGCAGGTCTTGCTGCTATTATGGAAAATTTAGATACATCAGAAGTCAGTAAAAAACATTTTGAAGTAGCTTTACAAGGTATTTCTAGATGTATAACCCCGGAGATGCTAGAGTATTATCTAAACTTTGCCTCAAGAAGCGGTATAGCAGCCTGAGTATAAGTAATTATGGTGTTTTATAGATTAACGAAAGAGTTAGCATTATTTATCTTCACAGAGTATTATTTTCATTTTTAGTCATTAAATACGTTTCTTCCTGGAGCCGTATTTAATTAATTTGATTCAAAATTAAGGTTGATCAGGTATATCCAATACTACTGAACCTCGCTTCAAAAGACAACTGATATACTAATTGGAATATAGCGGATAGATTAAGAGTAGACTAAATAAAAAAAAAATATTACCGGTACTTTATGTCTCATATTTGGAATACCAGGAAACTGAAAAGAACGGTTATCAATAATTTATATGAAGCCCTTAATGACATAACTAGCAATGACTCTACATTAGTAGTACATTCGAAAATCCTAAGATATCTAGATAGGTTAGTACCGTTCTCAGAGTTAGTTAGAAATACACCTGTGAAGAAGATAGTTCCTTTGGATGATCAGGTAGTTAATAATGTTAAAAATATCTTGACCGCTATACCAGATATGGAATTAATATTTTTGGTCGATAATAGATCTCAACTTGCGCTTCCGAACCAATTGCTTATCCTATTACATCATATGAAGTTGCCGTACGTGCCTGTTCTATTTGCGACCTGGTCAACTGATATATCCAATCACCTAATTAGTGATAAGAAAAAGAACCACACAATTAAAGATCCCGTGCTAAATTTACCCCATTCAATCAAGTCCCAATTAGACTTCTGTCCTGATATCAGACTACATAAATGGGAAATTCTACCTATCCCGACAATCGACGATAATGTTTTGAATCTAGATATACTATATGACAGGGAATCGAAGGACAGCTTATACACGCCTAAATTAAGGTCATTAGAAAATGCATCCAGGGATGTCATTATTGACAATTTATCAAACTGCCTTGAAGAGCTTATTAGGATAAACGACGCGATCGTAACCAATGTTGTTACAATTGGAAAAGAAGCTCAGATTCTTGGGGATATACTGAACTACAGACTGGATCAGCACGCCGATGCAAAGCAGGAATTTATAAAGGAGGGCCTCTTTCGAGAAAAGTTTCCGAGTGGGCTGGAGACTGATCTGATAATATTCGATAGAGCTGCAGACCCAATAACACCGCTTCTTACGCAATTAACGTACGCGGGCATTATTGACGATTTTTATGACGACTACGTTGATATTAAAATAGACAAAGATCAACAATTTAAGTTAGACTATGATAACGATACATTTTGGGATGAGATGAAATTTTCAAATTTTGGTAGCATAGGCCCCAAACTCAACAAGGCGGCGAAGGACTTACAAGACCAATATGATGCGAGACACAAGGCTGAGAGTTTAGGTGAAATAAGAAATTTTGTGGATTCACTGGGGACTTTACAAGAAAGACAGGCATTCTTGAAAACACATACAACTATTTCGACAAAGATATTGGATGAAGTGAAAAGTAATGAAGAGGTTCAATTTAACAAAATGATTGAGCTAGAGCAGGAAATTTTAGCCGATAACCTTGACTACCAAACGAGTTTCGATATGATTTTGGATTTAATCTATGAAGGATGTCTCAATTTCAATTCAATTATGAGGTTATTGTGCTTATTATCTATTTGTAAAAATGGCCTAAAGGAAAAACACTATTCAGTGTTCAAAAAAGAGCTCATAGACAGATTTGGTATTGAAATCTTGTTCGAGATAGAACGACTGACAGATGTAGGGTATTTTATCACCAAGGGTATGTTTAACAAACAAAAGAAACAGCTCGGCGACAACTTCAGAAACCAAAATGGTAGAAATACTTGTAACGAGATATCGAAGGATTACCGTTCCATTTCGAGGTGGCTTGATACGTTACCCGTAAACGAAGACGATGCTACGCCGCCCGAGGATAGAGAAAGACCAAGGGATGCGGATTTTGCATATTGCGGTGTGGTTCCTTTAAGCACCAGGATAATCCAATGCCTTTACGACAGAAGCATTTTATCGAGAACGTACAACGTCCAACAACCGTTCATCAAATCCAGAGAGCCAAGTATAGCAAAGTTGGAAGATATGTTCTCACAAATATATGGTAGTGCCGAATACAGCAAGGAACACAAATGGGTGCCCGAACCAAAGCTCAAAACCAAACCAGTATACAGACAAAACAATGAGAAACCTAGCCCAGTGGATATTGCGCTAATCGTATTCATTGGTGGCGTAACCATTGGCGAGATCGCTACGTTGTATCATTTGAAGTCGGTGTTGAAGGAGAGAGGAGTCAACAAACGCTTCGTCATAATTTCAGATGGGATCATAAACGGCAAGCGTATTATAGATAATGTAATATGATTCTAATATATATAGATATGTATAGTCAAGTACGTATTAAATCACCTGGAATATCATAAGTTACGAAACAAACAAAACAAATTTGCCCGGAAAAGCAGCAGAACTGACCAATCAGGTGTAAACGAGAGCCTCAAGCCTTTAGTGCGCAAAGTAAAAGGGCTTCCGGAACCATCGGCAAGGGCCAACTGCTAATTAATAACCCGTCGCAAGGATTTCTCAAGTTAGCCAGACGTAGTTTCCGTTGGATTGACTATCTGTTTACTCGCAAGCTAAACACAAACGGACCAATCCTTGATTGTCATTGTCTCCTAAGACACTCTCCCTCCAAAGAAACAAAATATTTAAATACTAGAACAAAGGTTCTTGCTTTTTTTTTAAGTCGCAGCACTATTAGTTATTAGCTCATTATTGTTGCATTGACGTTTACTAACTTTTTATTTTTGTGCAAATATTAAAAGCGTATCGACCCAAATATATATATTCCAAGTATGTTTAGCCAACAAATAGTGAGATTATCCACAAGAAGAGCCTTCAGTGCCTCATCCATAGCCCGTGCGCACTTCAAGGAAGGTGTCTACAGCAACATACCTTTCAAGATCCACAACAGAAAGATTCCATTCGCCATTGTACACTTCGGTTTCTTCACTGTCGGTTTCGCTGTCCCTTTCATTGCTTGTTTCGTGCAGATGAAGAAGTCTGGTCAATTATAAGGGTTCTCTCTCGTCCTAGAAGGAATACATTTAACCAGAAAGAAACATAATATAGAACAAGGAGAAATGGGCAATAATCTGTGAGCAGAAAAAGTGATAAGGTGCTAGAAACAGAAACTTAAAAAACAACAAACACATTTCTCTAGGTATACTACATATCTTAAAAATATTTTTTTTCTTCTTTTTGTCTATATATTTATGCTGACACCTCCCCTTTTATATTCCATTAATAAAAATTCAAATAATATTACTTCATGATATTTCTGTGTTATCCTAAAAACCGAAACTTGATCTGAACACTTTGCAATAAAGGTTAACTATAACGGGATGTAAACATATTGCATTGCTAGACGCTAAATGACATTGAATTGAACTATTATTTCAATCTCCTGAATTTATGATTGGATCCAGCTCTGAGAAGAGTATCACTCTGTGGTCTTTTCCTGGAACTCAATACTTGCTGCGAATTTGATCTCCTTCTGATATTTAACGGATTGGTATTTTTCAAGGAAATATCTCCACTAGGATCTCTCTGGGACATCAAATAGGTTCGTTGCGTCAATTGTCCAGATCTATTATCTACAGTATTATTTCTTCTCAGTTTAAGGCGATTCAAGATCTCTGGTATTTTGGAACTGTTACATTCCTGGGTGCTGTTGGTGTTATTTAGAAAGCTTTGCCCGTGCTTGTTAAGTATATCAAGTGATGATTTCTCTAAATTATTTCTTGAATTATTTTTATAATTCGACTGTTCTGAGGTCATAGGCGTGTCTCTGGATATATACGTAGATTCTGCAACAGCAAACGTCCCCTGAGTCATCGAATCCTTGATTTTATCAAATGAACTATTTCTTGAGAGTGTGTCATGCGGCTTGATATTGATACTTGCCTTCAAACCGCTGTTCGACTTGAATTTGTTAATAAACCGCGCATTACAATCCTCATTATCCTCAGTGAGGTCTACCGTTTGCGGAATACCACTAGAACCTCTACCAATTGCAGATCCTCCACCTTCACCAAAGTCATCCCTGTAGTATTTTAGGCGGCTCTCCAAATCTTTGATCCTTTGTCTTAGTTTTGGTATGTTATCTAGTTCCTGTTTAGCCTTGAATAAAAGCTGCTGCTGCCTGCCACATTTATCTTTCAACGTCATACACGCTTTTTGGTAATAGTTACATTGCTCAACGAGTCCTCTCATTTGAAAATTCGCTACATTGTAAACATTCTCGACTAACGTCGTCACGGGCTCAAAGTAATTCTGTACCTCAGAGGGCATCGGGTTCTTCATGTCATCTCCTAGCTTGATACTTGAAATATCCTTTGTTCCGCATATACTACATATCTTAGAAGGCGTCAGGTGTGTGTCACATAACAAATGCGCACATGAGGTTAACCATAACGATTCATCTTTACCAGATCTCTTGTGACACACTCCACAATGTACGAAATGTTGAGCAAACAATTGTTTACTCATATTTTTCAAAAATAACAAACTTCTCAGTACCAACTAAATGCCTAAATGGTTATATGTTCTAATAACTACACATTACATACATTTATTATCAATTGTTAGGAGTGCAAAGTCTTTTCTAAAATATTTAAGCGCCGAGCGAAAAATATACCAAAAGATTTCTCACAAACTCGCATATATAAAATGTATTATTACAATGTTCCATCAAAAAAAGAACAAAAAACAGCTGGACAATCTAGGTCGATCAGATGGTTAATTAATTCAAACAGGTTGATATATACAAGCATTATTATTTCCTTTAGATTTATTTATCTACAGAAGTTTTCTCAATCTCTTTAGAGAGACTATCAACCACTCTCCATAGGGCTTTGAACTCGTCTGGTGTCGCCTCTCCACTAGCCATGTATCTTATTTTCAGGGTTGGGTCGACAACGAATATGAAGCCCGTATATACGTTATTGATCAGGAGCTTTTCACGCATTAAAAACGGTATCTGGGACCTGTCACAGAGCCAGTACCGGCTATGGTCCTTTGTGTTGGATTTCAATTTACCTAAAGATAATTTGAAGAGGAAGGTTTTCAATTTATTTTCTAAAAGATGCAGGTTAATCACCTGCGATTTATCACTGGAGTCGCTGAGGTCTCTTCCGACTTCTTTGTTTTTGAGATAACTTTGACTAATATTGTCACCTATCTGTGTAGAGAACATCCTCACAACACTTAATCGACCTTTTAGTTGATCTTCGAGATTTTTCACAGGTCCTTTAATTTCAGATAATGGTTTACCACATATGTGTGGAAAATAAAGAGCCTTATCAGCTTTCCAATATGAGGCAGGTGATATAAACAGTTTCCCATTGGTTTTCTTGAAAGTGGACATCTCGTAAAACCCTGATTTAGCAAATTCTATCTCCAACTGCTTGACACGCTCTTCAGTCTTTACACCGTCAAACAAATCGACGAGGTTATTACCTTCAGTATAAACAATATCTGGTTTTGGCGGGCTCTTCAAGCCAACGGGCCTTAATAATTGTTCTACGACATGCTCTTTTGGTGCAGCGTTCATGATTGGTTTCATGAATCTGGCCATAAAACTGCTTCTACTGGTGGTAGAAAACCTCGCTGTTGCTTGATACAGGTATAACATTTCTTCCAGCTGCAAAAATTGAAGATTCTTGGTCTGTTAAAAAAGAAAAATCACTCTATACCAAGCTTGCAAGTTCAAATTGCCCCCACTAAATTTTGACTATTATAGTCTAATAAAGATTTACAAGGAGCTCAGTGTATTATCTAGCTGTTGCGGTTACTGAATCTAATATGCACGAGTAGTAGCACTCTATAGTCATCGGCATTGTACGTTGACAAGTTCTCTAAGAGAAGCGAAAAGATGAGGGGTACAGTTGAAAAAACCTAAAAAACCGAAAGGAGACGGCTAAAAAAATTATGATAAAATAATGATGGATATAATAACTAACACTCAAAATGTGACAATAGGTGGAGAAGTGAGAGGAGGTCTTAAACAGTCAAGAATATATTGAGCTTTGGCGGGAAAAAGTATTATTATCAAAGAGAGCAGAATATCTAATATTAAATTGAGAAGTAAGGTAACAATGGCTCCAAAGATTGAGATTATATTACACCCACCTGAGAATGGTGAATTCTATAGCTCAGATGATTTAATATCAGGAACTGTTTTATTGGAGTTGGATAAATCAATTTCTCTCAAACAAATAAAAGTCAATTTGAAAGGGTTTACGGAGACCACAACGAAGATGGATTCTGAATACACATTCCCACAGAATGGTATGCTGGGGCCAGCATTGGAAAATAAGTCATACCACAATTTAATAAGGGATGAATACAGAGCTTTTCCACCTGATAATGTGTGGGATGCCTTAGAAGGTTCTTCAAAACCGTTCAAAGTAAAACCAGGTCATTACGAATACATGTTTCAATTTGATAAAATCCCTTCACGACCAATGTGCTTAAAAAATCACACAAAAAAGACAATTTGTTTTGTTCCTAAAAGCCAATCATATATGCCACCAAGTTTCAATAATAAATGGAGGGAATTGAACAAAATAGATAACCTCGATTTATATTTTTATTCGTTTGGAAAAGTAATATATATGGTTCAAGTTGAAATTGAGATGGGTAAACCAAAAAATTGGTTCAAACCGTTCGATAAAACCATTAGAGAAACGTCTTTAATAGAATTTATACCGGAACCAAGACTATTTCCAACTGATGAAACAAATAGTAGGGCAGGTATTAATTATCATGGCGTTATAGATTATGTTTCCAAAGACAAATCTACTCGTTCCTTAAGTCCGATACCTACTGAAACTGAAGATGGTGTAACCGCATTTGCACCGAATGGACCATCAGAAAAAGAAATACTTCAGGCGTCGGATGGATTGAATCTCGATGCTCTTAATTACGAGGTAAATGAGACTGAAGAAAATCCGATGAAGAAATACAAATGTAAATACCCCATTGGCCTGCCTGATGGTGTAAGCATGATGTGGATCGAAGTAAGAAGTCAAGAAATTGAACACGTATACAGAGGTGAATTTTTATTTAGAGATGGTTGTGGAAATTTTGATAACGTTTACTTGATTATCAAAGGTAATGGGGAATTATCAGACTTCTCAAATATTTCATTGAAACCAACACGTCTACAATTGAATTTACTGGAGACTGTCTCATTTTTATCTCAGGGGATTGGTAACGAAAACTTCTCGTCATTGAAGTTGATGGAAATTGAAAATATATCAAAGTCAGATAGACCCCTCTTCAATACAGATGAGCTTCGGTTTATCAGTAGTGAAAACCACGACATCATGGAATGTGAAATAAAATTAAAAAATAACCCCGTTCTGAAAAGGTTAATGTTCAACGAAGAAAATTACAGGCATAGAGGGAACAAATTATATAGTTTCAAGACATGCGTTATCACTAGACTATTTAGTTTCCAGTTAATTATAGACTGGTGTATTAACGGCCAATTGCGACAAACCGAGGTTGTCATTCCGGTACAAGTGTTTGTCCAACAAAAGCCACATCCAGAAAACGAAGCCCTACCTAGGTATGTAGAACCACCTAGTTATGATACCCCATCTTAATAGTTATTTGTACTATATGTATAAACATTTGCATGATTTTTCCAGTCCTTTTAACCCTTTAATTAAACTATGACATACCATAAAACATAACCTATTATGACGAAAATTGAAATTGAATACCAAACTTCAATGGTTGTATCGAGAATACACTCAGTAGATCTGTACCTGTCACATCTGGTTTAGTACCTGCTAAAAATTTAGGATTTTTGGGGAATAATAGCTCAGTACCTGCTGAAACTAGGAAATTTCTGTATTGACCCTCCCAGAGTAGTTTTAGGTTTTTGTCCTTGAAGGAGGATGACATTTTGAATACACTGGTAAAATCCGATTCTCTCATGATTGTTTCAAACCTCTCGATTCTAGATTTCTCTTTGTCGATTTTTTGTAATGATGTGGAGAATGTATGTCGTAAACCATGCAATAGCCTTTCATGATTTTTCTTCCCTTCGCCCTGACCTCTAATATCAGTGTCCTTCAAAGCTGTTAGGTATTGTGTCGGGAGCAGGTTATGATCATGAGATATATAGAAATGCTTCTCATATTCAGCTGTATTCGGTGTGGAAGAACCAACAGTTTGAATTTCCGGTACACTATTTCTTCTCCAAAATTCGCAGCCAAATGTCAAGTTGGATTCAATTGAATATATGTTGAAGTCATATTTTGCACAAAATGTAGAGCATGCGCTGGTCTTAGCTGAATATGTCGAAGAGATGTGACCAAATAAGGGGTTCCATGACAGGGTCAGCGTTAGAGGTCTACCAGTATTAGCAGAGTGCGTACAATATTTAACAGTGGTAGAGCACCCTGGGTTGAGACTTATTAGACCTAACCAAAACTCCGCACCAAATAATAAAGAAGAATTGTTGTAAAGTGAGCTATTAAGCTTGGATGGGGCATTTAAAAAATTATGAGCTAATCTGTAGCCGCATAATAGATCATTTGAGGATATGATGAATTCCTGGAAATTTCTGCCTGAATCCCTCTGAAAGTAACCGGTGAAGATATTAGTATTATCCTGTAAGCTACTGAAGCATTTCAATATCAATTGAGTGGTAGGACTGACTCTTTTCATAACCAACGCTTCTACGTCGGAACTTGGGTAGTATATCTTGCCGTAATATAATGAGCTTTTCTTAAAGCTTCTAGATTTGACTTCCGGTGTTCTTGGTTTAATTTGCCCAAAGTTGCTCCCAGGTCCAGCAGGACGCTCATAGGTCTGGAAAACTTCTTGTAACGAAACATTCTTTGTATGTTTCACAACGTCCTTAATAGCCTCTAGGTCAGTATAGAGGTAAGTAAGTGAACCATTCACGGAGCTCCGCGTGGATATTTGCAAGCTGTTGTAACTAAATTGAGTCGACTGATTTGAGACTTGCAGGCTTATTGCATCTGGTATCTTGAAGTTTACTAAGTTTAGTGATGTTCTTGTCACCTCACCGTAACTCTTCGAGCGGTCCCAATCGCTCCTGCTTTCATAGCACCGCTGCACATAGTCCATGTAATCTAACATCCAAATATGAGCTGGAATATTTCAGTGACAGAATTCCAAGAAATAAGAGATCGTTTACGTTAATGGAGGCCATCTTCATTTGGGCTTTTTGGATTTTTATCTTTTTTTCCAGCTTTTTGAGAAATTCAAAGCGATTTCGAAAATCAACCAGAGTTCAAGATGTGTCTATTCTCAACAAGGACAGATATACGTTGAAGAATATCCATTATACATTTGTTGTTAGCTTATATTTATAGGAAAGGAAAGAAAAGTCGGAGGACTTAGGTGGACGTTGAGAAAAAATGGCCAGAGAAGAGGTTCCTGTGATCAAGTTAGAGGAGCAGGCCATTATGGAGGAAGAGACGCCAACAAAACGGGCCTCATCAGGTGAGGAGCACTTGTATTCACACGGTGAGGTGCACAGTCGGAGTAACAGTATGTCGAGTGCAATTGAAACAGGGGTACTGCGGAAAAGATCGGGCAGCAGGACATCCAGCGGCAGGCGCTCGCGGAATTCGAGCAGCATCTCGCCTGCATCGATGATTTTCAGAAACCTGCTTATCCTGGAGGATGACCTCAGGAAACAGTCCCAGGAGCTACGAGCGCTGAGGTGGCAGTTCACGGCGTTTCTGTCGGTGCTGGCGGGGATAGCCGCGTTTTCCTTCTACATGTTCTACCTCAGCAACGAGCCCGTGCATGGTATGATCCGGTTCGTATTACAGTTCCTGCTGCTTTTCATACTCATCACGGTGGTGCTGTTCCACCTCAGCGGGCAGTACAAGCGGACCATCATCATACCGAGGAAGTTCTTCGTCTCTACAAACAAGGGCATACGGCCGTTCAACTTGAAGCTGGTCAAGGTCCACTCTACCATCGACGAAAAGTACTCGGACCTGGTGCGATTTGTCACCAGACAAATAGCATACACAAACATCTGGCTCCTGACGAAGATCCTGAGGCTGCGCGAGTGCAACGCCCTCGTGCAGTTCTGGGTCAGCGTCACGATCAGATCGCAGCCGCGCATCGGCGCCGTCGACGTCAAACTAATCCTCAACCCAAGGGCATTCAACGCGGAAATACGAGAAGGCTGGGAGATATACAGGGACGAATTCTGGGCCAGAGAAGGAGCCAGGCGCCGCAAATCCAAATTGCTCGACACATAGAAAGGTAGAAGAGGGGGAGGCCAGTGAAATGACATTAGTACGACCTTCATTTTGAGCATTAGTATATTGCCATTGTGTGTTTTTAACAAATTCTTGGGCTGTAGGATGTTGCCGTTGTACGCGCGTTACTGTGGAAAATGTCACTTTGACGACTGAAAACCCTTAAAAAAAATTTTAGAAAATTCAGAAAATATAAATTGAAGAAAACATAGTCATCCCCTGATTATACTTTTCATATTTAAAAGGTGAAGTTATTCGTTTTCCTGGTGTTTGGATAGAGTGAGAAGATAACTGTAATTTATCACAGACAAGGATGTTTAACAGGCTTTTGATTAGCAGGTTTGCCGGCGGGTCGAGGAGGTTTCTGTTCAGTGGGGCACGGCCCTCAGTTATGCGCACGTTGGCGTTTAGAAGGACTGGTCTTACCGGGAGCAAAGTGGCTCTCTTGGGGATGTTTTCTGTGCCCGTTGCTGCGTCGTATATCTTGTCTCCGACCAAATTCATCTATAACGACGCGGCCACGGTGGCTGATATCGGTGGAAATGTGTTGAAACAGTCTGGCTTAACTCAGGAGGAGGTTGATGTGGTTAAGGGCGAGCGTCCTGTGAGACTGGACTACCGCGGGCTGTGTCTGGGTTCCATTCTTGGTGTGGGGTTGGGTGTTCTGATTGGGAAGGTTTCAGGGGTCCTGGCCTACTTCACCGTTTTCGCTTTCTTGGTGATGCAATGGATGAAGAATAGAGGGCTTATTGACCAGAACAGCAGCCAATTCCGTGGGGTTTACAAGCTCGCCAGGGTCGGTATGGTCGACGAAGAAGGTAACGCGAGGTTCATTAATGGCGAGAACCTCTGTTTCAAAGTCTCGTTCCTCCTATCGTTCTTACTGGCTGCTGTGAACACGTCTTGATATCCAATATTCAATGAGCTCCTGCTACCGTAATATATATTTTTTTTTTCACAATGGTTATATTTTTAAAAACCCTTAAAAAAACAACAACAACTAATATAATAAGACTTATAAGACTATCAATATCAAGGTTATATTTATGTATTTCTTTTTAAAATACTGTTTTATATCTTTACTTTGAAACCTTTATTTCATTAGTAGGATCTAAAATATATACACTTTCTACATCGGGGAGTATACAATTCTTTATAAAAGAAATCAAAAAGTGATTTTTCTGACACGGCACATATATATTTATATTCTCTCCCAATCGCAGTCACGTCCATCTCAGGTCTGTCTTTCAGACATAGTTCTTTTGGCGGCTGCTGAACAAGAATTGGATCAATAGAGCCTGTAGAACGCTGATGGCAACCATGACACCCATGATCAAAAGTGATAACCAGGTCAGCCTTGATTCGGTGGATTCGACAGTAGACATGTTTCTCCACTCCCTGGCTCTTAGATAGTTCATAACTTTAGTGATCTTGTTCAAGTTCCTGTCAATTTCCTCAACGGCGTGGTTTGCAACAACATCTTCTTCACTGACCTGAGAATTCCTCGCATCATCTTGAGACTCTTTTTCCATGGTAACTTCGACCTTCTTTAAAGCAGTACCATAACTGTTTGAGAAACAGAAAGAGTACTGGCCAGAACCAAAGGATTTCAGTAAAAAATCAGCATACTTCTTGCCTTTCTCATGCGTCAAAGTTTTTCCGTCAGGACCTATAATCTCGAAATCGATTTCGAAGTTACCACCAGTAAGAACTTGATAGCCGACCAATAGGGCGTCATTTGCATCATTCATATCGTAATATAAACATTCTTTGGTGAATGCAGGTAGTGAGATCGCAATTGGCGCATGGGAGCTGGAGAAACCCGTCACAGGTACCAATAGAAGTGCTATTAGAGATGCAAGGAAACTTAGACTAAAATGCATGTTTTGTTGTTTTTTTTGGGCCCCCTCTGTGGTACACTCAGTAGTCTCTCTCTTGGTGGTTGAATCAAACACTTCGTTATATAATACCGAGTTTATTTGTCTTTCGAATTACGTGTTACTGGACCTTCTTTTCAAACGACCGGCGTTGCAGGGTTTTTCAAGATAATTTTTTTTCTTTGGCCTGGCCTGGCGATGATCAAAAACAAAAAAAAATATATCATATAACACAATACCTTCTAATGGTTTCTGGTTCTACTTTGGTATTCATTTCACCCTTCTTCATGAAAAAGAGCTGCCTCTGTAGCTCTAATCTCAAATTTTTTGGGATTTCTGTGTCTAATAAGTTTTGAGCTAGACTTACAGCTCTAGAATTCAATCGGAGCACTTGTGCCAACGCATCTTGTTGCAGTAAATCTAAAACTGACACGCCTTTCCGCAGTACATTGTACTGATGTCCTTTAATGCTCTGGATGTATTTCAATGCAATATTAACACCATCTGGATCGGGGTCTGTCAGAATAGTAACTTTAGTCTCTGGATAATAAATAAGTAGTTTTGTAAGGAAGTTTCTGGTGAGATGATCAGGGTACCCCTTTCCGGTTACGATTATGGTATTTGGGGGCGGACATTGAATGATTGTATTGTATACCGCCTCCTTTTCGAGAACCAGCACGGCGAATTGTCTATCCTCTATATGGATTGTGCATTTGGTGTAGTCACAAATGGGTATCAACTCAGACTTGTCAGTGTCGATCGATTGCATATTATTGTTTGCAATTATGTCGATTTTGGTTGGAGTGTATATTAAACCCTTTTGCGCTGCAGTTACGTTTAAATCTAGCCTATTCGTTATGTGGAACATGTCCTGAATTTGAGTCACTGCATCAACAACAGTACTTTGAGTCCTGTACAGATCCGTGTTTCTGTAATAAATGTCCCGAAATGTTGCAACAACATTACTAGTGAGATTGTTTTCTATCTCTTTCAATACCGTAACAACTGCCGGCAACCTAGATACACTTTTAGCTTTGTAAACGCCTGCTGGAGGAAATTGCAACTTCCCACATTTACCGCCAGCGGACAGCAGAAACCCGCTATGTTGTTTAAGAACAGAATTCCCAGCATAGCTCAGCGTTCCCCTGATACAATCTCTGATCCCTGACTTATCTGTGCAACTGATCGTTACGACTCTCTTCTTTGTCTGAAATCGGCTCTCCAGTTGAGAAGGATCCTCAGCAACATCGACCAAATCCTTCAGACAGTATTCCATTGCCCTGATATACTGGGGGGAATAACCTCTTATAAGCTACAGGTTTTAAGAGGTTGTGTTATAGCATTTGCTCCTGCGTCTTCCTTCCTTTTAGAAGTACCAAAACGCGGTTAACCGCCCGCGTGTGACTTTGTATCGTAATATACGAACACCTTTCTAGCAAGTTTGCAGGTTCACCATCTTCTCACACAGTTCAAAATAGCCATGTTTAACTACTAGTCTTATCTTTGTTGATAAGTTAGAGCAAGACTCTATTTTCATATATACAGCAAGGGTTTATGAGATAGAACTCGGGTGATTTTCGTGAGGGAAACGAGGAGTAGGACAAAGTGGAATGTATAAATGAAATCCTTTCACAATTCCCTTGATATATAACTGACTTGATAGACAGTGTATACAAATAATGACTCTATATTATCCTTTCATAAGATGGCCTCTGATATAAGTTGATCAGTTTTCCACCAAGACGGAAAAGAATTCATTTCAAAAAAATGAAAATGACAAAATGAAAAAAAAAATTGCGATGAGGTCTTATTAAAGCACAATGGACTGGTAGAAAGGTTGTTAGTACAACGATAGCGATTATTTAAGAATAGGGTATGCCGTTTGGTCAGATTGTTATAGGGCCGCCGGGGTCTGGGAAGTCTACATACTGTAACGGCTGCAGTCAGTTTTTCAATGCTATAGGTAGACATGCACAGATTGTAAATATGGACCCTGCGAATGATCGGTTGCCGTATCCGTGTGCAGTGGATATCAGGGATTTCATCACGGTGGAGGAGATCATGAGCGAGCAGCATTTGGGTCCTAACGGCGGGTTGATGTATGCGATGGAGTCGCTGAGCAAGTCCATTGACTTGTTCATAATGCAAGTAAAAGCGCTGGTGGAGCAAGAGAAGGCGTACGTGGTATTTGACTGCCCGGGCCAAGTCGAGCTATTCACACACCACTCTGCGCTATTCCATGTGTTCAAGCGGCTGGAGCGGGACTTGAAGATCAGGCTATGCGTGGTGAACTTGATCGACTGTTACTACCTGACGTCGCCCACCCAGTACATCTCCATATTAATGCTGGCGCTGAGGTCGATGTTGATGATGGATCTGCCGCAGGTCAACGTGTTCTCGAAGATCGACAAGATCAAGTCCTACGGGGAGCTGCCGTTCAGACTCGACTACTACACGGAGGTGCAGGACCTGGACTACCTAATACCATATATCGAGAAAAGGAGCCACGGGGTGATGGCCAAGAGATACAGCAAGCTCACAGAGACTATCAGCGAGCTGGTCGCAGACTTCAACCTGGTATCCTTTGAGGTGCTGGCCGTAGACGACAAGGAGAGCATGATCACGTTACAAAGCATAGTGGACAAGGCAAACGGGTATGTATTCGGCACATCCGAGGTCGGCGGCGACACAGTATGGGCAGAGGCTACCCGCGAGGGTGCACTGATCGCCACGTATGACATACAGGAGAGGTGGATAGACAACAAGGAAGAGTACGACAGGGCTGAAAGCGAAAGACAAGCAGAGGTCCAGCGAGATAGAGAAATGCAACAGAAGGAAATCGATGTAGACAACGAGGATGAATGGGAAGCAGCTCTACGCGACTGGGAGGACAAACAACAGATGGACTACGTCAGATAAGTCTAGGTATATTGATATATTGTTGCATTGATGTATTGATGTATATACAATATATGTCTTTAACCCAGCCATCTTGATGGCTCCCCCAGAAAACACCGTACAAGCCCGAAATTATTAAACTTTTTCCGCTGGCTCATCGCGTCAAAGTTTTAATTTAACACAGAAACAGCCGCAGAAGGTACGTTTCGTATAGAAGTATATCCGAAATATAACCAAATTGTCACTAAATTTATTGAACTGGTGTGAACTAAGTTCAAGTCTATGGGACTATGACATGACATATTGATTATTATTGTTTAGTGGGTTTTCAAGAAATCTGCTTGCAATATGTAAATACGATGACTGTAGTTTCAGAGCCTCGTTATTCCCAGTATGGCAAATACCTCAAAGTAAAGAAAAACACTGGGTGGAATAAAACATACAAGGGAGGTTGAGGTGTAGTTCTATATTATATATAACTCAAACAATACTATAAAACATAATTGACAGTTCGTTTACACTTTTCCGGGGATACCTTTTTATTGTGGGAGCAAGGAGTAATAATTTTAAAACTGACCACCCTTAAAATAGATTTACGCTTAATTTTAATTAGCACTGCACTTGGAAAAATAGTATTTAAAGGACAACATTATTATACCCATCGAACTGAACAGCACAAACCAAAATATAATATTGATTAAAAAAATAAAGCAAAGACGATGCCCAGAAAGTTTCTAGGCGAGAGAATAAATAGAAACACAGACTTCCAGCGGCCTTCGTCGCTGACGTTGACGCCAGACGACCTAAAACACATCCCGGATTTTAATGACAGTGATGATACAATTCTGCCTGCCGCTGGCGATGGAAAAAGATTTTCCAGGAGCTTTGGCGGCACCATGAAATTGAAACAGCGGCTAGAGTCTGTCCCTGAACTATTCCTACACGATTTCAAGAAACGTAGCAAAGAGAAGAAAGTTCCCCCTCCAGTAAGGAACAATCTCAAAACGTATAACGGATTACCTGGTCGAAAGTCTTTGCGAACTATAACCGAGATGACGTCTCTAAATGATCACGACCAGTTCTTTGTTGAAAAGGTACCACCTCAACAGAGAGCTTTCACAGAGGTTACCCCTAAGGAAAACTTGAAAGGTAAGATCGGCGGTGTATATATGGAGCCAATGATAATGCCAGTTTACTTGGATAACGAAATGGTGCTCCCCTCGGAGGAGCTACAGAGATACGGCAAAAGCGATAGTGAAATACTATTTGATGAAATAATATCAGCGTACGATACCAAGGCTAAGGACAATAATGTACTGAACTCAGAAATAGTGTCGGTACTGGACCACATCAAGGGGACTAATTTGATGGCGCCTAGGATTGTATCTGCGCAGGACGAGGAAGAGAAAAAGAGACTATCGATCAACAGTATCGGAACTCCGAAACTGGAACCAGAGACTTCAAAATACCTAATGACCACATTTAACAGTCCGCAGTACAGTACAGGGGCAAGTATAACAAGTTCTGGTGATGAGTTTTCAGAAATTGTATCCAATACCCAGAATTCCGGCGCAAGTAGCCATGATGATGAATATTTAACAGCACTAGATAGCATATCGTTGGCCTCTGTTGATGACCTCGACATCACAGAGCAGAAATCGGCTTTATCTCCGGTCTCTACCAATATGCTACCTCAAATCGAAAATACCGTTGAGAGAGTCCATGTTCACAAGATAACCGTGAAACCACAGTTGTTTATGGACTGGGATGACGAGGAAATTGATCCAATAGATGATCTGAACAGAAGAATCGATGACATCGAAATCAAAAGCGTCTGTAGTGAGAGCAGTAGTCTCTACAGTGAACACCTTTAGAAAGCTTGCTTTTTTCTTGTTCTTTAGCTCTATCTATAACTAAATAATATCTAATAATACCATATCGATATCAGCATTCTTTGGACGTTTTCATATCATTTATATTAATTCTTCAATTATATTTATAATAGTCTTGTCTTGGTTATATATACATCGACTGTTTCGGTTAACTTTGTTTTCTCTAAGCGCATGAGCGAAACAAAAATACCACAATCGATCATTTAGGAAAGAACAACTGATAGGAAACAACATTCACGATCTCCTTATACACACGCACTGTATAAGATACAAGTCAATTGAAAAGATCTTAAAACGATGGCCCCTACACAATTGGAGATTAAAGTCAAGGCACTACAGAGACTGGTGAAGGAAGAGAAGTATTACGTCCAAGAGTTGAAGGACCAGCAGAAACATGTGAAGAATTTGAAGGCCGACACTTCTGTTGATAAATACGATTTGAAGAAGCAAGAGGAAGTTCTCAATGATACGGAGAGATTATTACCCACTCTTTATGTCAAGATCAAGGAGTTTATGGATAACTTGGAGGAGTATCTGGGATCTTACAGCGGCTCAGAAGACACTAATGAAGCCAAGGAGGCTATCGAGGCGGCTAAGACGGTGTTAGCTAAACATTAATATTTCCAGAGATCCCGTCTGATCCTATATAATAACTGTATACTAGAATAATTAAAAAAAAATAAAAAATAAGGAAATGGAAACACATTTTGCTAGTAGAATACTACTCACTCATATAATTATTTATAATTGATGAGGATGAAAGTGTAGTCGACAATTATTCTATACTAGTCTTTATATAATAATCCCTTGTATCCGAATCAAATTGATTATAAAATTCGTAAAACAACCAGGAAGGAAAAAAAACAACTCTGCATTTGTCTAAAAAGAAGATTTAAATCGAGGAATCCTGGCACTGAACAAGCTAAGTAGTATATCTGTATGACGCTACCCTTGGAATGAATTTGATACGTCTAAATTGCCACTCTATCCGTAGGATAGCAACATCTCCTAAGCAATTGGATACCCAGTTTTTGCTGGGACTCTGTGAAAGCAATAAGTTCAAGATACTACCGGATCATGAGGTTTCTGTTAACGACATCAATTCCAGTAGATCACTTCCAATGGTGGAGTTTCCTAAAGGCAGGTTATTTGATGAAGTTACAAAGGATTCGAAAGTTGCCAATTGGAGGAAACCGGTGACCAAATGGTATAGGTTGGGTATAGCCCTCCTGAAGTACTACAGAGATGGAATAAAGAACACGTATGTGGTATACCGTGACTCAAAGAAAATTATGAAACAAAATAAAGTCTCAAATGAAACGGAACTATTATCAAAGATGTTTAGGTTTATTGAAGCATATGAAATGCAGATGCGGATAACCAAAAATACAGATATTGCCCTACCCATCTCGAGGTCAAAATTTGTGGAGATTTTAAGAAGAAATGAGATGAAAAAACTTCCGAATTTTTTTCTAATATGTTTAATATTTGAGGAAATGACTGCATTGATATGTTATTTCTTTCCACAACTGGCACCTCGTAGCTGCCTGACCCCAGGAGGTTATAAAAAGATCTCAAACAGAAGGATAAAGGAATTTAATGCTGTCTATCAAGCAATTACTATTAAAAACACCTATATATCCCCCTATGCTCTGACAAACGCACAGTTATTCCAAATACTTCAATACTCACCACTTCATGTTTCTACAACTGCTCTTATCACTCAGAAACTATTTAATGTTAAACCAAAATTGGTTTCACAGCTGAATAATTGGTACCAGTATTTATTTATTGATGACTGGTTTTTAATAAATAATCTTGTCAGAAACCAAAAACTGGAATTGCATAAAAGAGAGCTTGTAAATTGTATTTTTGAACGCAAATTATACAAACACGGTGAAGATTTGAATGCGTTAGCTCTTACAACTGAGGGTGAAAAGGTTCTTGTAGAGCGCTTAATTAAATACTGGATGAAACGCTTTGAGGGTACAATCCCGTTGAATGGTCATAATCTTTTTACGAAAAAATGGGGAGCCCTGAATATCAAAACATTATATTTTCCTGAAATTATAATATGATATTGACATAAATTAGCATCCTTTCTTTAAAGATTAAATTAATCATTGTAGATAATTATATATATAATATCATATCGTATATGATATATCATTAAGTAAATAATTTTTATGTTGAATCAATGTAAAGAAGTAAAAATAGTAAGTAAAAATTAGATTAAGTGGGGATTTTATCTTTTCAAATTCAAAACCAGATTAAAGTGGTTTGAAGAAATAAAATTTGTGTTTTAACAGTAACATAAATTCTTAAAATTTGTTTAAAAATGCGATAATGGAAATAAACGTATACCATATATTATTCATGATCTCATAATTTGACTCAAGTCCCAGAAATACAAATAGAAACAAATTAGGGCTAAGTTCTAGTTCTGGCATATCGTTCGTTCATATTTTGTATGTCTCGACATGGTTATCTTTTTCTTTGACAATGGTGTGATGATGACCAGCTGCTCTAATGACGTTTTTTCTGTCGTCCATTGTACAAGATGGTATATTACTATACCATTCATCATGACAAATATCTTCAATTGTTGCTCTCTTAATTGGATCAACCTCTAGCATTTTCGATAACAGCGGCCTTGACGCATGGGGCAACAGACGCAGTAGCCTGTATGGACCCCTAATAGTCTTTTTATGATGTGAAGGTTTATGTGAGGCTATCGATTTCAAATCGAGAGATTGAGTTTGTTCAATATTTTGGTTGTCTTTCTTTTGTTCATGTTCATTTTGTTTCTCGTTTTCTTTCTGAGCGCTGTGTTGGCCCTCCTTTTTATTATGATCCTCCTTCGTTGCAATTGGAGTTGGGAGGTTTTCAGGCTTATTATTAACGTTATTCTTTTCGTCGTTTTCTATTCCATCCTCCTTTTTGTCATTTTCTGATTCATCCTCCTTTTGAATCCCTTCAACATATTTTAGATGCGATGGAACATTTGTTTCAGCATTATGCGCCTCTGTTTCATGTTTATGCTTCTTCTCTCTTCTTTCTTTCAACAATTCTTCATGATGTCTCGCCGATTCCACATAATCATGGTGTGCTTCATCAGGCAAACAATAGAGTCTGAAATTCTCGTCACTTTCACGCGGAGCCTTCCAAGGGAATCTTTTAAGCATCATACAGCAGTATATGATACCAATGGACCATATATCTACACGCTGCGGATCGTATGATTTTGTGGATGTGATAACTTCTGGTGCAAGATATGGGTCGCTACCTACTATACCATGTGCCATGGTAACTTCGTCTTCAAAAGGGTACCTGAACACGACTGCACTACCAAAATCGATTAATTTTAGAATACCCTCTGAAGTCATCACACAGTTATCCAATTTCAAATCCCTGTGAGCCAACCCCATTGTGTGCAGGTATTTCACACCCTCGGTAATTTGTTTCAGACAACAGTTAATTTCACCACGAGACATTTTACCTGTCATGACAACAGCAAAAAAATCAACGGGACAATATTGCATGACCTCGTAATACTTGTTCTGCTTGGAATCAGAAAACACGTCTACGGTCTCCACAATGTTTGGATGGTGTAATGATGAGCCTATACAAAACTCAGCGGTACATTTCTTGGCGTACTCCTTGACCGACTCGTTCGGTTTCCTTGGTCTGAATTCTTTCACAGCAAATGTAACACCGTCAGAAGGTCTTGTCAAAATTTTAACAGAGCCGCCGGCACCCGAGCCCAACAGTTTACCCAGTTTACCGTATTTCTGCGCCAGGATAGAATCGTCGTGGTAGATATTAATATTATTCGATAGCGACAAGATCGAGTCAGATGTTGGCGGTATCGCCGATTGCGTGTGCGCATGGTGGTCGGTCGCACCGTGTGGGTGGTGGTGGTGGCCGTGCTTCTGGTGCTTGTGCGCAAGCGACGACAATGCAGTGGTGCTGGCGTAATGGTGGCCGTCTTCCTGCCGGTGAGCGTCATGCAGGTTCGTGTGCGATTTCGAAGTCATCGCCAGGTTGAAGTGCGACACAAGGTTCACTGTCGACGAAGACGCGGAGCCCGTAGGGGACGCGTTCCTAGAGCGCAGCGGCGTCTTCTTCTTCGTAGACGACCGGAAAAACCTCTTCAGCTCCGCCATCGAGTGGCTCTGCTTCGGCGACGCAGTCGCACTCTCGTTGATATGGGTGTACCCCGCAGTGCCGTTGTTGACCGACTTCAAAGAGTCCTGCGACCGCTCGCTTTTCAGCGAATCAGTGCTGGGCTTCCGGCTGATAAAACCCAGAAACGACTTCGAGCTCTTTATGGACGGAGGCGGCGACGCGTGGTGTTCGTGGTGGAACGGATTCCTCGATAGCAGCGGCATGGTTTTTTTTTATGTAAATACCCTTATAATGTAACTTTCCATCTAAAAGAAACACGGAGTTTTTGTTTTGTTTTGGTTTGTTCTGTTTTTTCTTTCTCTAATATTAAATCGAATAAGTGTATGTCTTTTAAAAGATTAAGTTGTCACAATGACAAGGTGACAATCCGATACTAAGAAATAAAAAATCTTTTTGCGTGATGTTGCTCGAATCATATGAGATGAGTCCTTTTTTCTGTTTTTTTTTTTTTTCATCATAATTTTTCATAATTTTTCATTTGTTCATTATTAAGAACTTTTTTTTCTTGCAGCTTCCGGACCCTTTTGACCCGATCTCTACAGCCATTTCTGAGGAAACGGAACAATTCAACACAAAAATCCTGAATTGTTCCGGGTCCTTGTCCCTGGTGCCCCTGTGCCCCACCAACGACCCAAACCGGAATAACTCCACCACTCCCCAGATCCCACAGACACACCCGCACACCCGGAAAAACTGCCTTTGCCCCTTGCTGCTGCAGCCTTGTCCCCGTCTCGAGGGGTTTTTTATTATTCATTCTGCGGTTTTGCCACGGCGGTTTCTGTGCATCCCGCGTTCATTTATTTTGAAAAAACGCGAAAAGTTTAATGGATTTTGAAAAATTTGGTTTCCGCGCGCATTAAAATGACACCCGCCCCCCCTCCCTCCACAGAACTTGTCGTGGCAAGACCCTTTTATACGATCGTGGGGGGAGATTTCAATTTTGGAAAAAAAAAGGGGGGGGAAGGCTTACCAACCTTAAATCCGAAAAGGGGAAACGCTACAGGCAAGAAAAAGCTTAAATTTTTTCTTTTTCTTTTTTTAAATTGAATTGTTCCTTTCTTTTTTTTTTTGTTTTTATAGAGGCTATACATGTACTATTGAGTATCTTCTTCGAGTACCAGGAACCCATCGGAGTTGTCCGTGGGATCGCCGTCCGTTGCAGAGACAACCCCTGCTTCAATGGACTCGTCGATCAGGTCCCGGTTCTGGAACCCGAAGGGCTCGTACGGGTTACCGTCGCCAACAAAGAACTTGGACATCGACTCGACCCAGTGCAGACGAAGCGAGTGCAGCATCGCGGAGGTGCCCTCCATGACCACCAGCACGCAGACAGTCAGCACGAACCACATGCCGAAGAGGAACACGACTGCAAAGACGCCGAGCGCGCCTTTCATCCCGAAAGAGAGGCCAAGGGTCATCGACCATAGCACGCTGGACAACTGCGCGTGGGCCAGGGACAACGCCCAGAGACGCAGGTACGAGGCAGTGTGCGAGACACAGTTCAAACAGAACTCAATGGTGTGGATGACTTGGTGGATCATGATATCGCCAAAGTTCTCGCCCTCGGATTCGTGACTTTCAGCCTCCGTTTCGTCAGCTAACTGCTCCGCTTCCTCGACCTCATGCAAACCGTCCTCCTCCTCTCCCCCCTCCGGTAACAAACGCTCGCTTTCGATTGGTGATGACCCCCGTTCTTGGCTCTCTTTATGTGTGAATTTAAAGTGTAAAGGTTTGACAAACAACAGCCAAGGGACACAGATTAGAGCAACAACCAGTAAAGTCACCTGCACTTTGGCCTGATGAGGGTAGAGCTCTTCATCGACTGTGCCAGGTGCCAAAAACATGTTGATCAGCATGTTCAGTAAACTTGGTGCAGGTTTCCCATCCTTTATCCAGTCTACCGTCCATTTGTATACAATACAGATAGACAGATAACCAAAAATACCCTGCATAAATAGAAGACCAGGTATGAAGTTACCGATTATATCAATCATGGAGTGGAAGTGCAAATGGTTGACAAGAGAAAACATGTAGGAATACGACATATGAATCATACCCATCAAGATTGACAGCTTCATCTTATACGAGTTGGTGAATAGCAAGTTATTCTCAGTGCCGTGCCAAGCCGAGTCTAAACCAATTGCGTAAGTTCCGACACTCCGCGCAGATACCGAATCGCCCGCTTTAAAGTCCGTTGGCCATTTCCAACCCGATTTAAACAAGGTCATAGACCTGGAAAAGATATCGTTGTATAGGAAGCCCGTGTACATAGAAAATCCACCCATTAACAGCAGTACGTATCTCCCTGTGTAAGCCATATCGAATATTTCGTCCCTTTTCATCTTACCTAATGTCTTTTCATTCAGGACTAAGGTCAATGCCGCTAAGAACATTATGGACCCGTGGCCCAAATCACCAAACATGACTGCAAACATGAATGGGAATGTGACAATCGTTGGTAAACCCGGATTGACTTCCCTGTACTCAGGAATACCGTAACAATCACATATAGCTTGGAATGCTTCTGTAAATTTATTGGTCCGGTGGTAAGTAGGTGGTGTGCTAGTTGTCTCCAAAATTTGTAATGTTGAAGGGAAATCAATACCTAATCTGTTGACCATTTCCTCAAGTTTGGATCTTAGCATAATTATTTGATCACTTGGAATCCAACCTTCTGCAATCAAAGTCTTTCTATTATTGTCATTATTGAACTTGTTTAAAGTTTCAAAAACAGCTTTTTCTCTAGCAATCTCCTGGAACCACATATTCAATTCCTTTGAAACAGCAAATAGCTCACTTTCAAGAGCGACATTACCTGTTTGTGTAATGGTATTTAAATCTTCCAAATCACGGTTAATTTGTGCTAACTTCTCCGATCTTGCATCAGAATGTGGGTCAACAAAGTATAATTTGGCATCTAGAGATTCAGCGACTTTCCTAATACGCTCCATGATGAGATCACCATGAGAGAACACGATAAAGGCATCCTTGTTTACGGTTTTGCCAGATTTCTCATCAAACAAAGGCTTGGTAATGCTAATGTGTTTGAATAGCAGGTTGCCTCTCAGGGTCCTCCATAGGATCTGTTCCAGAATGTGTGATTTCTCCCTTGGTATGACACCAGTTACATAATTCACGGAGCCATTTCTTGGGAATCCATCTGCGTTAACGACTCCATATTCTTCATCCATAGACTCAGGTGGTATATCACTTTCGGAGAAGAAAACATCCCCAGACTTCAGTAGAAACCTGTACTGCTCCAAATCTGTCCTCCGTTTCTTAATTTGGTCCGCAGCATCCTCCATCTGCTTCAACCTCTCTTCTAGGAACGTAGCATTTTGAACATGGTCATCAATGACAGACCCAGACGGTGGCTCCTGCAAAAGCAGGTTGTTCGCACCGTCTTCTTCCACTTCTTCATAGAGCTGAATGTTGTGTTTCTGCAACAAACTGTACAGGTACCTGTACACCCTCTCTACATTCTCCAACCGCCTTATGTCATCCACATAGGCACGCTGAAAAGCCTGCTTCCTAGAATTCAAATCTCTAAATTGAACCAGACCCAATTGACCAAGCGTATATGCAGTATCCCTTGCAACTTCCATAGGAACATAGAACTGCACCAGGCACATCTCCGCTGAACGGAAGATAGCCTCCTCTTCTGCGCTAACCATATTCTTACTCTGCTTTCAATAGAACTTTAAGACAAATCAGATAACCTGATTATCAGAATAATAACTGTGATATCCTGTGAGTTAGAATACTATTTCCCTTTTGTTATTGTTTTGAGTCCCCTTAGCCCAAATTTCTAATTTTTGCTAGTTTTTTAATTTTTTTTTCACATTCCTCGTTTTGTACTGAAATATCACGTTTCTTTGATATTTCCAGCAATATACAGCAATGGAGGTTATATAAAATGGATTAAATAGTTATGTATTGTAAATTATATGCATGACCAGCTACACGCTATATTATGTATTTATTTCAACATGAATTCCCCAATCTTTAGTAATATAAAGCTCCCGCAAGGACATTATAAAATAAGCCTTTACATTTTTTTTATAATTATGTATTAAATCATAAACGTATAAGGAACTTCAGTATACAGGGGCATGAGCTTTGTTGGAAATATTCCCATCCAGCTACATTGCCTTTTACCTCAGCGGGTTGAGGGAGGTGTCGGTATAACTGAGAACTGGGAAGGTGTCATACTATTTTCAAAAGAAGGTTTTCTGATCGTTTAGGTGGTGGTACTTTAACGAAGATCATTTGGTGTTGGAAGGTGAAAGGCGAGAGAGTTCTGAGAGGGAGAGAAGAACTGAGGAGGAGCGTGTATGTTGGTCTAAATATGGAAAAGAAGGGTGTCTTGTCCTCGTCCGTTTTATTTAATTCGTTTTTATAAAGAAGTTGGGTTTTGATATTGGCAATTGGAAAAATTGTGTTATTGTGAAAGCCCATAACAGAACGTCAAAGTGCCAAAAATGGATGAAGATATCCTGAACGATGAGAACTTCATCAAGATACAGAAGTTGAATTCTCTTGAGAGTGAGAGGAGACACAGCATTACTTTTGATTCGACTGTTATTTTGAAGGACGATGGTCCAGCCGACAGTAGTCATGATCAAAACGATGAGACCATTCAACGCGAACCGTCTGTTGTTGTGGAGGTTGGTGCAGAGGCAGAGGGTGAACCTGGGAAAGACTCACGGACGCAGTTCGATTACGATAGCAATGACCAGGAGTTGCTGAACAGGCATGTGGTTATTACAAACGATGGTGACGACAAGAACACCATGACATTTACATTTGCTAAGAAGGACGGTAAAGAAGAAGGTGGAGGAGACACTCAGCCAGAGAAAAGGAGAATTGACACCGTTGAAGGTATTATCAACAAGTACTTGAAAAATATCCATCAGAAGGAAAAGAGCAGGTACAACAAGAAGTCACAGGAGTACATTTCGTATTTCGGAGATGTCGACTTCGATAAAAGACCAACGATTTTAGACTCCATAGTCAGTGAACCTTATAGAACGCAGTTTAAGGGTCCCATTCTTGAAAAAGAGATGAAGGAAAAAGAAAAATTGAAGAAAATCATAGCATACAGGAGTAATCCCAGTTTTAAACCAGACTATAACATTGAATTCAGGCATAATTCACAGGGCCCAAACGAAGAAGCGCCAACTTTCTCTGGTGTTTACGTATTGATGTGGATGGTCTTTGGGTTCGCTGCGATACAGTCCTGTATCAACTATTATATTGACCATGGCAACTCGTATAAAGATGCTATGTTGTTTAGATTTATGGTTACTGATCTTCCAAGGGTATTCGCCTTCGATATGACTCTATATGTAGCCTCATTTTTTGTTGTCGTTATTCAGTACTTGTGTAAACTGAATGTTATCAGTTGGAATAACTCCGGTCTGAAGGTTTCTGTCACTTATGAGATATTATTTGTATCTAGCGCCCTGTATTTTCCGGCCCATGTCCTAGGGTTTAACTGGATTGCTAGAATATACCTGTTTCTGCATTCAGTTGTCCAAATTATGAAAATGCATTCGTTCTCGTTTTACAATGGTTACCTGTGGAATATTCTAGCTGAATTGAACTTTTCTAAGAAGACCTTGGCGAGGTTAAAGGATAAAAAGGATGTTGACCCTGAGATCATAACTATTCTAAGGAGAAGTTACGATTTCTGCACCTTTGAGTTGAACTATCAATCTCAAGGTGACAATTTCCCAAGTAACATAGGCTTCAAGAATTATTTCATGTACACCCTATTTCCAACTCTTATTTACCAGATCCACTATCCAAGGACTAACAAAATTAGATGGGGCTACATTTTGGAGAAAGTATGTGCCACTTTCGGTTGCATATACTTGATGGTCGTGGATGCACAGATTTATATGTGGCCAATTGCTGAAAAGGCCCGCGCTCTATCGCAACAGCCTCTCTCGCTTGACTTAACCAAGAAATTTCTATTGATCTGGTGCGAGATGATCCCACCAATGACCCTGCTATACATGCTGGCCTTCTACCTGATCTGGGACGCCATATTGAACTTTTTCGCTGAGCTCACAATGTTCGCCGACAGGTACTTCTACGGGGACTGGTGGAACTGCGTCTCCTTCATAGAGTTCAGCAGGATCTGGAACGTCCCAGTCCATAAATTCATCCTACGGCACATCTACCACAGTGTCCTCAACCGCTTCAAACTCTCAAAGCTCCAGGCCACATTGTTCACCTTCTTGCTCAGCGCCGTGTTCCACGAACTCGCCATGTACGCCATAGTGAAGAAGTGGAAGGGCTACTTGTTTGGTTTCCAACTGGGACAATTCTTCTTCGCAGGAATCAGCGAAATACCATACCTGCGCAAGAGACCAGTCCTCTCCAACGCCTTGTTCTGGTTCGAGATGTGCACAGGACCGAGCGTAATACTTCTACTCTACATTACCTTCTGAAATACAAACCATATAGAATCTTTACTTTATAAAATATATATTATATATATCAAATACTCTTGCTCATCTCATCGGGGACTACGACATGTCCCACGGTGATTTCTGTGTATTTTTTTTTCATTTCCAGCACCAAAAATTTTTTCTGTTTTTATTTCAGTTTTAGAAACTTATCACAACAAGATGAATGATCTTTTTTAGGAGGTTCGAAGTGTTTGTTATCGAACGGGCTGTGGATCGTTTTTTTTTATTTGAGTTGGTCATGAATATCTGGGTTGCTGCCAGCGATGGTCGTGCGGACATTGTAGAGGACTTTTTGAGCAAAGGTTTCACTGCCAACAGCAAGGATCCGAATGGGTATACAGCTATTCATGCCGCTGCTGCATACGCACATCTGCCGCTGCTGCGTAGTCTCTGTAGCGAACACGGTGGTGATATTAATATAAGAGACAATGACGGCGATACACCTCTGCACTACTGTGAGGATGTTGGCGCTGCCAAAGTGGTCATTGAGGAACTGGGTGGGGACTATACGTTGGTGAACGGCGAAGGGAAAACGGCATTACAGGTATTCGAAGAAGATGGCGAATACCCTGAGCTGATACAGTACATGAGACAGCGGTCTGGGCAGACACAGGACAGCTTGGGCATCGACCAGGCCCAGCTGGAACAGTTTAAGGACAACATACGCTACACTCTGGAGCAAGAGCCTGAAGAGCTCACGGATCCGGAGTCGCTGGCGCGCCGGAAGAGACTCGAAGAGATCATCATGGGTGAGAACCCGGAGCACGAACTGGAGGGCTACATTAGAGAAATGGTCAGGACCCAGATGTTAAACCCCGACGCCGAGGACGAACCAAATGCCAAGCGCAAAAGGTAGAGGGAAGGACCAGCATCTATTAGAGTTTACAAATTTCCTGCTTGCTTTGTCATACCTTAATGAAGACTTCATTCGCATTATGTATTAATCTATTATGTATGGTATAATATCGCATTGTACGTACTGGAATAGCGAAACCAAAAAATAAAAATAAAAATAATAAAATATGCAAAACTCGAAAAAGTACATGATTTGACTAACGTATGTTCATTGTAATTGAGAGGCTATATCAGTAAGTCAGTTATTTTTTTTTATATTGATATACTTTTGGTGAAGAACAGCGAAATGTCTGATGCTGTTTATAAAACAGGGCCGACGGTGACCACGGCGCCAACGTACACATATGTTCCTATGAAATTACGTGATGTGGTTTCTGAGCTGAACAGTTTGAAGAAGTTGCAAGAATCTGAGAAGAAACTGGATATATCTATCAGGGAGAAGGAAAATCAATTGTCGTTGAGGCTTAGTGGTGTAGAACCGCATGACGCTGCCAGGGGACAGGTGTTAAGAATGTTTGTTTACAATACAGCGATGAATCAGGCTTGGCAGTCGCACGAAGAGGATGAGCAGCCTGCGTGGAAGTTGCACGTTGAAGCGAGATTGTTGGACAGTGATGGAAACGAGGTGGAGCCTCGTCAGAAGTTTAGTGAACTAATACAGGCCATTGCTGTGGATTTCAAGAAATCAAGACCTCATCAAAGGAAGCAGAAAGCCAGTGATGATGTTGAAATGACAGATGTCGATGTATCACAAGGCGATGCACAAATTGTTGATGGTCAGTCCAATAGTAACGGAGGTGGAAGCAATGGTAAGAGTGAAGGAGGTCAAAACGACGAAGCTGGAGTAGATGATGAGGACGATATCGATGAGGATGACGACGGCGAAGACGAGGACGAAAGTAGTAGTATTATAGATACCGTGGAATGGATATATGATCCTCTGAACAAGAGTGAATTTGATGGTATTGAAGTGCAAAGGCCCGGAACGCACAATGTAGACTGTACCATAACGATACAACTTAAGGGAATCACCGGACAGGAGGTTCAATATAGTGATGAACTTTCTGACATCTTGGGGACAAAGGTGGGGTCTTCGCATGCAGCCGTTTATGGTTTGTACAAATACGTCATTAATAACAATTTGCTAGTGAACGACGACAAAAACACCCAAACTCAACACCATATATCATCCGATAACTCCCAAGGCGAAAAAACAATGGTGAGTATTGACCAGGCTTTGAGTAGGCTATTGCCAAAGAGAGACATTACGGAACAGTTGGACCAAAACAAGTTGGAGAGGGTAAGCCTGATGGAATTGATGTCCTTGGTGAATGCACATATGACTTCTAAGGAACCTAGGAAGATCAACTATACTATCCGCACCGATGTCGAAACCACCTTTGGAAAGCAAATATATGATATAAAACTCAGCAAGCCACCAATTGAAACTACAAGCTTTTCTAAATATCAAGAGAGTTTGAAAGAACAGGAGAAACCCCTAGAGGAAATCGATACAGAGATCAATAAGTTGCAATTACAACTGAATAGTTTGGCAACTAAGTACCAGTTCTTCAAAGAGGTGCAAAAGAACCCCGTAGCAGTACTGAAGGAATATGCACTAGTATCGGACAACGCCTCTAAAGTTCTGCAAAGTGACCAGGATTTCTCAGAGGATACAGTAAGGTTGTCCACCTTCTACAAGGACAATGAGGCCATCCTATTCGAAAATTTGGCTACGTATCTAGCAAACTCTAGATTATAGATACATAAAAAGTCTGTATTATTATATACCACTACGCAACCCAATTCTATTTCAAAGACATGTACAGTTAATGAATGAGGTATCAAATATTAATATGTATTTTACCCGGATGCTTTACGCGTTGTGAGAAAGATGGAAGAAAAAAAAAATTGACCCAATGGTGAATAAAAAGTGGCGACGATGGTTTATTACCAGGGCTTGCATTCATAACAGTCACGACAAGGAAATATCTATCCCTCATTACCACTGCTGAATTGGTTAAATTGCGTTGGATTTCAATCTTTTGTTTTTTTACATTAAGGAACCGCAAGCGATTATTACACTTTTTTCAACTAGATTATCATTAATCGATTGCTAATATTGAATTGAAGGTAATAACTGTGACGACCGATTCTGGGGAACAGGAATTTCAGGAAGAAAGATGAATGAATTGAATATTGATTTTGAGGCTTTTAAGAGTAGGTTAGAACTACTGCACAATAATTACAGAAAGTTCGAAAATGGGCCTACTTCTATGGTTTTCGCATTGGGTTCTTCCAATCCAGAAAACCCCTATCAAAAGACAACAGCCCTACATTATTGGTTAATGGGTTATGAATTTCCGGCTACTTTGATTGTTTTCTTGGATAAGAAGGTGATTATTATAACTAGTGGTCCAAAGGCAAGGCATTTAGACAAGGCCCAAGAATTATTCAAGGCTAATAACAATGGTGTTGATTTGGAGATTTGGGAAAGGAATAACAAGGATCAAGAACACAGTAAAAAACTTTTCACCGATGTCATCGCCTTGATCAACGAGTCCGGCAAAACCGTTGGTATTCCAGAGAAAGATAACTATGAGGGTAAATTCATGAAGGAATGGAAGCCACTTTGGGAGCAAGCAGTCAAAGAAAATGAATTTTCTGTTGTTGATATATCATTAGGTCTGTCTGAGACATGGGAAATTAAGGATAGCAAAGAGCTGGCATACATTTCCGTAGCAAGTAAGTGCTCTGATAGATTTATCGATATGTTATCTGATGAAATGGTTCGTGCAGTAGATGATGAACTGAAAATTACAAACTCAAAGTTGTCAGATAAGGTTGAAAATAAAATCGATGACGTCAAGTTCTTGAAGAAAATAACGGGAGACTTAGGAACACTATGTCCACCAAATCATAAATTCACGTCTGATCTTTTGGACTGGACTTATTCCCCAATTATCCAGTCTGGTAAAAAGTTTGATTTGAGGGTTTCGGCACATTCTAGTAACGATCAACTATATGGTAACGGTTGTATTTTGGCGTCTTGTGGTATACGTTACAATAACTACTGCTCGAATGTGACCAGAACTTTTTTGATTGACCCATCCGAAGAAATGGTTGAGAATTATGCCTTTACATTGGATCTACAGAAGCACATTATCGACAATGAACTGAAGATTGGTAAAACTCCAAAGGAAATCTATGAATCGGTTGTGGAATTCATTAAAAAGGTCAAACCAGAATTAGCTTCAAACTTCACTAAAAATATTGGTTCTCTGATTGGCCTTGAATTCAGAGATTCATTTTTTGTTTTAAATGCGAAAAACGACTATCGTAAAATTCAGTCCGGTGATTGTTTCAACATCTCTTTTGGTTTCAACTCCTTAAAGGATATGAAGACTAATACGAATTATGCCCTGCAATTGGCTGATACCGTGCTAGTTACTGAAGAAGGTTCGAAAATTCTGACTAACTATACTAAATCCAAGTCCCAAGTTTCCTTCTACTTTAACAATGATGAGGATGAAAAGGAAAAGAAACCCGCTGCGCCTGCAAAGATGTCAACTAGAGTTGATGGTAATTCAAAGATTTTAAGAAGCAAACTACGTGGTGATGCTCGTGGTGAGTCGCAAGATGCTCAAAAGGAACAGATTAGAAAGGAGAATCAAAAAAAATTACATGACAAATTACAAAAGGAAGGGCTGTTGAGGTTCAGTGCCGCTGATGCCACTACTGATGATGCAGAATCGCGTCAATATTTCAAAAAGTATGAATCTTATGTGAGGGACAGTCAACTTCCTAATAACATTCGCGACTTGAGAATTCACGTAGATTGGAGAAGTCAGACAATTATTATTCCTATTTACGGAAGACCAGTTCCATTCCACATTAACTCCTATAAGAACGGTTCCAAAAACGAGGAGGGTGAATTCACATACCTACGTTTGAACTTCCATTCTCCAGGTGCTGCTGGTGGTATCTCGAAGAGTGTGGTCGAACTTCCATATGACGATACTCCAGAGAATCAGTTCATGCGTTCTATTACCCTGAGGTCTAAGGACGGTGACCGTATGAGTGAGACTTTCAAACAAATTACTGATTTGAAGAAAGAATCGACTAAGAGAGAGCAAGAACGTAAAGTCCTTGCTGATGTTGTCCAACAAGATAAGTTGATTGAAAACAAGACCGGTAGAACTAAGAGACTAGATCAAATTTTTGTGAGACCAAGTCCTGACACTAAGAGAGCTCCAAGTACAGTCTTCATTCATGAAAATGGTATTAGGTACCAATCTCCTCTGAGGACTGACAGTAGAATTGATATCCTGTTTTCTAACATCAAAAACTTGATCTTCCAATCCTGTAAAGGTGAACTAATTGTGGTCATTCATATTCATTTGAAGAATCCAATATTGATGGGTAAGAAAAAAATACAAGATGTTCAATTTTACAGGGAAGCCTCTGATGTTTCAGTTGATGAGACTGGTACTAGCAGACGTAATCAAAATAAATTTAGAAAATACGGTGATGAGGATGAATTGGAACAGGAACAGGAGGAAAGAAGAAAGAGGGCTATGTTGGATAAGGAGTTCAAATATTTTGCCGACGCCATCGCTGAGGCATCTAACGGTTTGGTCTCTGTAGAAAGCACTTTCAGAGATCTTGGTTTCCAAGGTGTTCCCAACAGATCCGCAGTTTTCTGTATGCCCACCACCGACTGCCTTGTCCAACTTATTGAACCCCCCTTCATGGTTGTCAATTTGGAGGAAATCGAAATATGTATCTTGGAAAGAGTGCAATTTGGACTGAAAAACTTCGACATGGTGTTTGTATACAAGGACTTCAAGAAGCCAGTAACACATATCAACACCATCCCTATCGAGTCCCTAGATTTCTTAAAGCAGTGGCTAACAGACATGGATATTCCATACGCCATCTCTACAATCAACTTGAAATGGAGCACGATTATGCAGTCCCTACAGGAAGATCCACACCAGTTCTTCCTTGACGGCGGCTGGTCTTTCTTGAACGCTAACTCCGACGACGAAGGCTCCGACGACGAAGAGGAAGAGATAAGCGAATACGAGGCATCGGAGGAAGATCCAGAAGACGAGAGCGCCTACTCGAACGAAGACAATTATTCCGAAGAAGAAGACATAAGCGATGAGGGTAGTGGCTACAGCGGTGAGGAAAGTGAAGAAGAAGACGGTGAAGACTGGGACGAGCTGGAAAAGAAGGCAGCAAGGGCAGACAGAGCCGCTGCCTTCAAGGACTGAACTGGGCCCTCCTCCTCCTCCCGCTGCAGAAACTGGCAGTTGTATAATGAAATAATATATCGTATTGTGTAAGAAAGAAAACTCTACCCAACAAGCGAAGAGATGGGAAATGCCATCCCGGTTCTCAGAAACACCCGTAGCAAACCAACAAATACATATATAATTCGACACCGTCCGCGCTCCTTAGAACCAGCCGCACAAATCCCCATGTGAAAAAAAATTGTTTTCTGCTTCCCGCAATTTTAAAATTAACACTTTCAAAATCCAAACTGTATATAAACATCAAACTACTTTTATGATATATATATTACTTGCCCCTTCTCTGTACACTTCTAGTTCAGGTTTGGTATACGTGTTTTCACAACAACAGAAATAACAATAAAAAAGTATCTTATTTATATGGGCATGACACCAGTAGCTATTTCAACGGGTAGAGATGAATTTAGGGAGCACGAGGAGGAGCACGAGAGTACCTTCTCTCACGATGACATGAGTGACAATGATGAGGAGAATAGACCTTCTTTGAGTAGGAGAGCGTCGAGTATTTTCTCCATAGATACCACGCCTCTAGCTCCTCCCAACAAAACGGATATTGAGATGTTTACCAGTGACGCTTACCATTTTAGTATGATTCGTAACTTACACTTGGCCGATTACATCACGATGTTAAACGGGTTTTCCGGGTTCTATTCTATTGTTAGTTGTCTAAGATTCACACTGACTGGCAAGCCACACTACGTGCAGCGTGCGCATTTTTTTATATTCCTAGGCATGTGCTTTGACTTCTTCGACGGCCGTGTTGCCAGGTTGCGGAACAGGTCCTCCCTAATGGGTCAGGAACTTGATTCCCTGGCTGATTTGGTGTCGTTTGGTGTCGCTCCAGCCGCTATTGCCTTTGCGATTGGTTTTCAGACGACGCTAGACGTCTTCGTGTTGTCGTTCTTTGTGCTGTGTGGTCTTGCTAGACTCGCAAGGTTTAATGTCACAGTGGGTCAGCTGCCAAAGGATATGAAAGGCAAATCTAAGTTCTTTGAAGGGTTACCAATGCCAACTACTCTAGCTTTGGTGTTAGGTATGGCTTGGCTCGTTAGAGAAGGCTGGATTATGGATAACGTTCCGTTTGGTATTGTTAGAGAAGGTCTAGCGTTTGAATTTCACCCACTAATATTCGTATTCTTCCTTCACGGCTGTGGTATGATCTCCAAGAGTTTAAAAATTTCAAAACCGTAAGTTAATAAAAAGAAAACAAACAAACAAATTTTAAAAAGTTGTATTGAAAAGTTACTATGCTGACATTTTCACTAATTTCAAGCGGGCTATAATATACCTGTCTTCTTCTATTGTTTTGTTATTATTGAAGTGGATGACCAGTTATCTTTCCACGCCTTCTTTACATCCACATTTTTCTATTCTTTCTCCAAAATTACAGGTAAGGCCTATGATCCTCCTAGTACATAGCATATTTTCATTTGTGTAATATATATATATCATTAAAAAATAAGTTTTTATCGCTTCCAAATATATATATATATATTAAAAGTTTATACTACTCTATGTAAATTAAACTATGTACTAGCATTATATTGCCAAGGATATTTAAAAAAAAATGCCATTTCCTAGAATCGAACCAGGGTTTCATCGGCCACAACGATGTGTACTAACCACTATACTAAAATGGCATAGTAAAACTATTCAGTGGAAAAACAGAGTAGAATGTGATAATGAAGAGGAAAAAGTGGTTATATTTTGTAAGTGGTAGTAACAACCCTGAATCACACTTTTACTTAAATGAAAGGAGCCAGCTGAAATATAAGATACTGTTGTTTTCATTATGAAGGATTCTTGCTTTATCATCGATTATCTTCGTTAGTTTTTGTTTAAAACAGTATTTACCTTCTTTAAATCTATTACTTCAAGATCGTTGCTTTTAATTTTTAAGTATGGAATGTTTCCAAATCGCTTACAATTATGACAAAGATATCCTGGGAATTTATAAACCAAATAAACTAGGATTTGTTAATCTATCCACAGGTATTTCTTCTTCGTAGTTCCATTAAGATATTTGTTTACATTTTGTAGACGATAATTGGTAGACATTGACAAATTTAATGCAGTTGAAATATGGAGATAGCATTTTTAATCCCCAAACTACAACAATATTCTTTTAGGTTCCTCTTTTCGGGAACCAAGAATAACAGTTAATAAGTACATATGAAGAGACAATATGATGAAGCGCCAAATAAATGAAAACTATCCTGTGTATAGGTTTCATAACATTATAGCCTACTATATATGTTTCCTTTTCCATCAGTTTAATATGGTTTCGTGGTCTAGTTGGTTATGGCATCTGCTTAACACGCAGAACGTCCCCAGTTCGATCCTGGGCGAAATCATTTAATTTTTTTTTGTTTACATTATTTTTTTTGTTCAATTTCGATAAATCTATTGTGAATGTGATGGGGGAATGGTCGAGATCGATTTCACAACTTTAATATTTACAGCTCTAGTATTTGCCGAACTCACTTCGAATTGAAGGTGAACAATTTTTTGAAAGCTTTTCCCTTTTCCATATTTACAGCTATTTTCTTGACTAAATTGTAAGAGTTAGAAGAGTACGATCGCCACATTATGTCTGAATTCAATTTAGCAGAAATATGTACACGATTTCAAACGAGCGATAAGGATTTATATGAAGCTGTGAATAATCCAAATGGTGAACTTAATATTGTCACTGATAATTTGGCGATCTCACCAGAACAAATCGATGCTGATCAAGAGACGTTGGAATCACTAATTGATCTTTGCCATGGGTTCAAACATTTACAACCGAAACTACAGAAGCAATTGGTATATTTAATCGGGTCTTCTTTAAACAACTTAATCTCGGAAATTAGAATGCAATTATCTTCAAATTCGGATTATAACGAGGTGAATTCGTTGATACCGCAATGGAGGCGACAACTGGAAGAATACGGATATCTAGTACATGTCCTATTAACTTTTTTACAAATAAATGTACATGATGCAGCATCTAAATCCTCTAACCCATCTAAGAAAAGTGGAGGCGGCAATAAAGCGGCAGCAGAACAGTTTAAGAGCAGTTGTAACCAAATTGAAAGTTTATTGGAACCGACATATAAATTATTGGACGTCAACTTATCCAGAATATTTCAAACCACACCCGAGAGGGACCTTTTTATTGGTTTGTTTGTGAAACCATTAAATGTATTACTAGAAGCAGAGGCAGTAATTAAGATACCGTCTCTTAAAATGCTCATACAAAGAATAATTGCCTTATCTGTGAAGAATCATGGTCAATCAAGAATTGCACAAAACTCCATCATGACAAATCTAACATATTTTATCCATTTATCCAACTTTAATGCCGAACTTTTGCAATTGCTTGACGAAGAATATAATTTTCCACAACTCACGGAGGATCTATTGAAGGAAATCAGTACTCGTGTGTTCAGTGCAAAAGACACCAATGGTCCAAAAGCTATATCTAACTTCCTAATAAAACTATCTGAATTGTCACCCAATATTATGTTACGCCAAATGTCCTTGGTCATCCAGTTACTAAATAATAGTTCAATCACATTACGTTGTTCTGTGGTTGAAGCCTGCGGTAATATCGTTGGTAACCTTGCAAAGGAGCCATCATTTTTGGAACATTATCAACAGCAAATAGCTGTCTTGATAGAACTTTTACAGGAAAGATTCCAAGATTCCAACCCCTATGTTAGGACTAAGGCTATTCAAGGCTGCGTTAAGATCTGTGACCTGAAGGTTAAATTCAGAAAAGAAAGGTTAGAGTTTACGAAGCTGGCCGTAAGGTCTTTAGAAGACAGGTCTTCTCTGGTGAGAAGGAATTCCATCAAATTACTTTCAAAATTATTATTGACACATCCATTTAGGGCAATTCATGGTACACAATTAAATCTTAGTGATTGGGAAAAATATCACTCTATAGCAGAAGAAAACTTGAAAAAAGAATCAAAATCTGTTGGTTCTGAAAATAGGAATAGTAAAGAAGAAGGAGATAATGATGAATCCGATAGTGAGCTTGAAAATGAAGGTCTAAACCTAAATGAATTAGAGGAGGAAGCTGAAGAAACTCCAAATGGGAATCCCGACACCGTGATGAAGTTGAAACTTATGGTTCTTTACTACAGAGAAGCTATAGAATTCATAAAACTAATTGAGGAGGCAGTGGGTCTTATATCGGGCTTATTATTCTCAAAAAATAGAAATGAAGTTCTAGAAGGTATGGATTTTATAGTTTTAACTGACGCCTTTGGACTGGAATGTAGCTCTAAAGGTATTAAGAAAATGCTACATTTAGTCTGGATGAAAGGTAACTCTGACGAAGGAACAGGCGTTGCTAGCCATTTACTAACATGCTATCACCAGCTATTTTTAACAGCTCCAGACGAACTTAACGCAAAAGAAAAGTCACTATTTATTGCGAAGAATTTGATTCAACTAACCTATGGAGCTACTGTATCAGATTTGACCTCACTTGAACAACTACTCGGTATGATGTACGAAACCAACTTAATTAATGAGAGTACCATCAATACTTTATGGGCCATCTATAATAGTGCAGCAAGCATTGAACCAACGTCAAATAAATTGTTTACGAAAGACCAGGTACATGGGGCCATTATAATTTTAGGGATGATAGCTGTGGTTAATAGTAATATCGTTCTGAAGGGACTTGATTCAATATTAAATATTGGATTGGGGAAGGCTGGCTTTGATGACTTAGTACTATGCAAATACTCTTGTATTGCTTTAGGTCGTATAACCCCCAAGAAAAGTGTTTTGATAAAGAACATTTTGGATGATGAACATGAGAAGTTTGCCGTTCAAAAACTCAGCGAACATATTATCAGAGCTACTACTGATCCAGATTACTTTCCTATGTGTGAAAACGCCATCAATGCTCTTTTTAATATCTCATCAAAACCAGATGTCATATCCTCAGACCTGATTAAAGAAAAGACTATGATGACATTTGGAAAACCTGAAGATGAAAACACTCATTTTAACAACCCATCAAATATTTCAAGGACGGCTTCCCTAAGTCAATTATTATATATTGTGGGCCAAGTTGCCATCAAAACGTTAGTATATCTGGAAAAATGTGAAGCTGAATTTAAGAGAAGGAAAATTGAGAAAGAATCCAAATCAGTTCAGGATAAAAAACAAGATAAGGAACAAATGGACGGAAATACAGATGCTACCGATGATAATAAAGATACAGAGCTCGAAATGATCGGTGGTACAAACGAAGACGACTTTTCTGATGCTATTCATTATGTAAAAGAGACTGAATTATTATTTGCTCCTAATTCATTATTAGGTAAATTTTGCCCAATTGTCGAAGAAATTGTCTCAAACACAATGAGATTCCAAGATGTCATATTACAAAGAAGTGCTGCGTTATGTTTAGAGAAATTGATGTGCCTGTCATCAAGATATTGTGAAAAAAGTCTGCCGCTATTAATTACTGTAATGGAAAAATCTACCGATCCTGTCATCAGATCCAACGCCGTTCTCGGTCTAGGTGATATGGCAGTTTGCTTTAATAATTTGATTGATGAGAATACTGGTTTCCTCTATCGTAGACTTCATGATGACAACTTAATGGTTGAAAGAACCTGTTTAATGACTGTTACGTTTTTGATCCTAGCTGGCCAAGTAAAAGTTAAGGGTCAACTGGGGGAAATGGCTAAATGTCTGATCAATCCAGACCAAAATATTAGTGACATGAGTAGATTATTCTTTTCTGAACTAGCAACGAAAGATAATGCGGTCTACAACAGCTTCATTGACATTTTTAGCAATTTGTCAGCTGATACTGAGTTGAAACATGAATCTTTCAAGAAAATTATGAAGTTCTTGTTAACATTTATTGAAAAAGAAAGGCATCAAAAACAATTGATAGATAAATTATTAGGTAGACTTAACAAGTGTGATACCCAAGAGCAATGGGATGATATCGTTTACGTTTTAAGTACCCTTCCATACAAAGACGAAAGAGTCCCACCCATTCTGGAAGCTGGCTTTAAAATGGTTGTTTCGAAAGAGTAAATATGCTCCAAGTTTATCTTTATTGTACCTTTTTTTATACTTAATTAAGAGATATATAATGTTTTCACCAACTCACATTTTTTTCAGATCAGAGACATACCATCATGGTGCAGTGTCAACTACGATATCTAATACATTAATACATATCCATATTTATTTTGCATGTAAATCATCAGTACCTTTTTGCTAAATAGAGGACATTATATCTAACGTTGATGTTTAATGTAGGTATTTAATTTTTATCTTAGGTATGAGAGCCCATTGGTAATTAAAAATCACCGTTTAGAAATTCTAATTTAGTGACTATTATTTTTCTGGACCCTTTAGAAGCCATCTACAATATATGGTAATTTGGGAACACCTTCTTTTTCTAACTCTTTGAAAACTTCTTGATCAAGACCACGTTTCCAAAGATCATGATTCTCACCTATAACATATGTGATAGTTTTGTTCATGTAACCGTTGGGTCCTAAGTATTGTAGCATATCGATGATTTCATCTAGAAGGATAGCTTTACCTGTAGAAATACCATTTCCTAAACCTGGATGCTTGATATTGACGATATGGATATGAAAGTGGTAGTAAGATGGTTGATAATGGACAAAGACTCTCAACTCATCCGGATGAACTGCATAGTTGTAACAAGCTGGCACAATAGTTCTGATTTTATTGTGAATGTTTTGTAACCACTCTCTATCCGAAAGCCTCAAATCTCTTAGGGAGCGGATATCATCTCTGTAAGTAATTGCAACAAGGTATAAAGATTCCAAGTTATTACCATCCCATTTCATATCTGGCAAAATTATAAAACTGTCCTTTTTATTGTCTTCTTTGTAATCCTTATAAACTACACGATCAGCTTCAGTATCACCGTATAAGATATTATTAACCCAAGCAAGTCTACCTTTGGTGTACATCTCCTCGATATATGGTGCGACAATACGTTTGTAAGCTTCAGGTGTCTCTTTAACCAAATGAAAGTTTTGTTGCTCATACTTTTTGACATGGACGGGTGTAGCTGGCCATATCAAGTTCAACTTAGCAGTGGGATTATACTCAATATTTTGTCTCAATACGGATAAACCCCAATAGTAAATATCATTGTTGGTAATCTGCTTCAATTCTTCAATACCGTTTACACAGGAATACTCACCTTCACAATGGTAAAATATAGGTTTGCTCTCATCATCACTACCTCTTCTATGCTGGGTCTCATCAAACACAAAATGTGTCTTTTCAGCTGTGATAATCGCATCTTTACCCTCGATAGAGCCAAGTAGGGAGATAACCTTGGTCTGGGGGTTAGAGTCCAAAACTTTCACAAACTGAAATTTATTAATCAAGGTACCAAAATCCTCACTATCGCTAGAAAATTCACCCATAACTGTTTAAATATCTTGACAAAACCCTATTATAGTGCTTTATAACTCTTCAAAATACTTGTTGCTGACTTCTAATTAGTTTGTCATATCTTAAAAAGTATAAGTAATAAATATTCTTAATGAAGAACAATCATCATCTTCAACCCTGCCTGCATACCCCCCGCCCCTTATACATTAATATCGTCTTTTCCCCTTGCTACATCGTTTCAAATGACATGTAATAATTTATAAGTTGAATTTGAGTAAAAATGGAACGTAATATATATATATATATATATATATATATGTTATTTTGTATCGTATACTAATACTAAA
>CAPT01000016.1:0-60870 GCA_001039675.1 Nakaseomyces delphensis CBS 2170
AGTTATATATATATATATATATATATATCTGCCGTTGACTGGGGGGTGTCAAGATCAGCTCCCAAACAGCATCCGCGGATGCTGTTTAATGGCCCAGTAGTTGGTCCCCCCATTGGTCTTTAGTCGACTGTCTCGTTTAGCTTCGGCCATCTCGAGCATTTCCTGCGGGTGTTTCTGTGCTCGAGACGGAATATTTCTATTTAAAAGACGGATTTTCCAAATTTTTTAATTTTTTTCAACTTTCAATGAAATTTTGACGAAATTTTGACGATTTTTCAAATAAATAACAAATAAAACATGGAGAAGCTAACCGGATAGATCGGTAACGGGTCTATAGAAAGGACTCAGGTTCTAGACGTAGATTCGCACTTGTTCAACAACCATATTTTTAACCGAAAATCTTTTTTTTTTTTTTTTTTTGGTATGTACATTATGTATTTAGTTTTGCTTGATTTTTTTTCTTATTTTTGGTAGTTATGATGGTTGCGATGGTTGTAGTAGTTATGGTTATGGCCTCTTTCGTTCATGCCCATCATACCGTGGAACGGTGCGCCTGGTGCCGGGTACCCCATCGGCGCACCACCCATATATCCTGGGGGCACATGTGGGGACATGGCTTGTGGAGACATGCTCCCGCTTTGCTCCTCTGTGGCTCTTCCGCCTGCACCTGTGGATCCTGTGTTTGAACCAGTGGCGCCCATCATGGGGACCATGCCTGGGTAGAACATTGGCTGTGGTTGGAAAGGCATGTACATGCCTCCGAAGCTATTCATCATCGCTGGAGCGCCGCCGCCTGCGGCCATGGGGGCCATGGGGAATCCGCCCATGTTCCCGCGGCCCATGCCGCTCGCACCCATTCCCATACCCATGTGAGGGCTCATTACGCCTGGCGTATGGGAGCCCATCATGCCGGTGCCCATACCGCCTGTCTGTCTCTTCTGTAGTCTAGCCTGCACCTTCTGCATGGCGGCTCGTCCGTCTGGGAAGAAGTCCTTGTACGATTTTTCAACAGTGCTCGTCCAGGTGGGAGCAGTGAAATAGGGCTTCTCAATGAAAAATTGCTCAGCCTGAGCTGCTTTTGGTGCTGGAGCACTACCGTCTTTGTTTTCCTTGTCCTCAGTAGCAGCACTGGCCTTCTCGCTTTGCTTTTTGTCAAACGCTTCCTTAGATTTCAAGAACATATTGAAATTGCGGGCGAACTTCTGTTTGACATCTTCCTTTGGCAGAATCTTCTTGTTTCCAAAAAAGAAACTAGTGTTACGTCTTCTGGTGGACGTGGGCCTTGACAAGCCAGGAGACATATGTTGGTTCGTATGTTGTGGAGATACAGTTGATGAAGTTGTCGTAGTCGAGGACTGAGGACCCTTCTTTAGATCCGTCTTAGAAATGGATGGAGTTGGTGGCAGGGATAACTTAGGCCCAGGTGTCTTGTTGACTGGCTTTGGAGGTAGCGATGCGTCAGCCTTCAAGTTTGATACACTTCTTCTGGTTGGAGTTTGAGCTGGCATTTGCTGATCGGAAGCAGTTTGCTGTGCAAGTGCTTGTTCTGTAGAAGGCTTGCGTGAAGGTGTTTTCTCAATAGGGCTCTTTTGAGATGGTTCGTTTTGGGTGGATGTAGAATGTTGAGTTGACGACGACGATTGCTGGGAGGAACTTGGTGCCGGAGAGTTAGTCTTTGTAGATTCTTGCATATCCTTAGGCTTCTCATACGGAACCTTGAACTTCTCAGAGAATTTTCTCAATTCTTCAATTTGGGCTTCCTTAGAACTTGGTTGCTTTTTTTGTCTGGATTCTTTTTTACTTGACAAACCAGCACTATGTTTAGTGACAGGTGATGCAACCTTGGTGCCGGTTGAGGAAAGAATAGCTGGGTCCATGTGGTGTGGCTGATTTCTCAGAGTTGGTGGAACGTACTTTCTTGGTTTGGGTGCAATCGGTTTCGAATTCGTCTTCAACGAAGCCAGTAACTCGTCACCCCTTCTGTCAACGCCGGAGTACAGATCCTCTTCGTCCATGCCAGAGTCGTCAAGGATAATACCCCTGTCTTCAGCAATGTGGACATTACCTGAAGTACCTTGAGATTCTATTTCCTTAGCAATTCTATCAGCTTCCTTCACTCTTTCAGCATAATTAGGGTCATTCTTGTTGATCTTAGTAGTGTAGAAGTGTTCATCAAAGGAGGATGTAATACCGAACTTCTTCTCATTAACAGCAAATTGATCCCATTTTCCGTCGTTGTCCTCTAGCGTACCAGCATCCATGTTAAACGTCTCATTATCATCTGGAGTCCACTTTTGTAAATCGCGTTGCTTAATTTCTCTTGAACGAGAGATATCAACATCAGTTTGAAACGTTTTTTTCACCTCAGCTGGAGTAGTTGAAGGAGATCTTGAAACTGTTTTCGCAGACTTCGAAGCGGTTGCAGCAGCAGCAGCAGCGTAGGCGTTCTTCTTCTCTTCGGCCTCTTTCTTCTTTTCCTCCTCTTGCTTTTTGTTGTTCTCCCATTTCTCGTCTGCGTTGAAATCAATGTTCTTCAAGTCAATTTCAGCTACATCGTCACCTTGGATCAGTAGCGTTTCTTCAATTTTTTCGGTCAGATCCTTCACCTCTTTTGTAATCCCATTGTCGACAATCTTGGCATTTTTTAAGATGACGTCAATCCCGTTAGCGGATTCCAAATTGCAAGCCGACAAAACCCCTTCGAACTGAATACCTGACGTAGATGTAACCACAACGGTAGAGCCTATACTGTTCACCAGTAGGTAATCCATCCTGTCATTGAAGTTCTTCGTCACCTCTGGTGTCTCATAGAATGAACCGGAACCAGAGGTCTGCGCGGACGAGTTGAAATTCTTCCTCGAATTAAACTCCGACCTCCCTTTATTCACTGAACCCTTCATGATAGAAAAAAAAAGACAACTTCTTGCTTCAACGATACCGTCTTGAGTTAATGTAGGCCTATCAAAATACTTGTACCTCCCTCAAAGTGCCAATTTAAAAAATTGTGCTGAGCGAAAACACCTTGTAAGTGGGTAAGGAGAATGAAAAAAATATTTATCAGGTCAAATTTCTCACAAGGGATATAAATTTCCTCCAAACTATAATCCTTATATATGGAATTATTCCCTAGGAAGGTTTCCCAATTATCAAAACTTTTTTTTGTTTCCGAGACAAAGAGAGAAAGACAGCTAAGGAGACAAGAGTTCTGAGCAAAACCTTTTACCTCTTCGTTAGAGAATTACCAGGACCTTTAACTACCAGTGGAAAACTAGAATGGTTTACTGAAGCTATATCTTGTTCCAAGGTGGCAGGACATCTGAATTCTGCGACTGAAATCCCAAACTTTAAAGGAAATTTTCGAAAATTTCAGCGTGCGGGAGGCCTGCCGATGGCCTTAGGGTTCGTTACCTATGATCCCCTACACGATATCATATAACAGCTATTATCCTTATCGGATAACGTTGCTAACAGTTGTCAAATTACACACCTATGTTGGCGCTATCTAGTCTAACCTCGTATTACTGCAATCCCTTTTTAAGCGTTTTCTTTCAAATTCTTATTTATTTATATTTTGGTCCTGAGACGTGGCTATATAAAGAACTGAGGTTGTTAACGAACGCAGAGTTTCCATCCGTACCTAATCAACAGCAAGAATGTCAAATGTTTTATTTGTTACAGAATTAACCTATTTAGTGCATTTATATGTGTTTGGTCCAGAAGTGTCGCGGTCATCTCATGGGCTGTCCTTATAGCCTCATTCAAAGCGTTGAAAGAGGGGACCTGTTCTTCAATATTGTATATACCCTGAGCAGATGTAGAGAGGTCCGGTTGGTCAAGGTTCAGTTCGATCATATCGCGAAGAAAGGCTACGTTTTCACCATTTTTACTGTCCAGGTCTGCACTGATTGCGGGCAGCATGGATGGATGTATATCGTGGTGTTCCAGTTTGTCTCGCAGCCGCCTGTCGTTGGCTCCTTGTAAGTTTTCAGTTAACAGACGAGCGTCCTGCAGCAGTTTGTTCTCTTTTGTAATCTCTTTCTCTAGCATCTCGGCTCTGTGCAACTCCTGGGCGTATCTTTCTTGCAGAAACCTACGTTTCTCATATATATATTCAACATTGAAGTCGTTTTCCGATAGCCTAGCTGGAAACTTCGAAAATCGCAATTTCTTCTCGATGCGAAGCAATATATCTCGCACCATCTGCTCCTTTTCATGCTTGATCTCCGCTATCTCTTGCTGTCGCAGGTGAGTTGGACCTCTTAAATGTTTGTGAAGCTCTCTTTCGTACTTGTCAAAGACAGCATCAATGGCATCCACGCCGTTGCTCTCTAACAACTGCATAATAGAATCTAGCATCACCCGCGAGGGTTTTCTCCACCTTTTCAAGTTGTACTGGCTAGGAAGCCGGTCATTGATCTCTTTTCTGATAACGCCCTGAAATTGCCAGGGACTTTTACCTTCTCCATTCCGCTCTACACCGTCTTCGTCATCACTTCCGTCGTTTTCATCGGCACCAACTTCTTCTTCATCACTTCCAACAAATAATTGCCTGCCATTGTTATGTATTCCCTCCTCATCGGACCTTACGCGTTCCTGTTCTTCTTCGGAAGTGTTGATGTAGTCGTCATCCGACCCCGAGCTGGTCACTAGCTCATCTAACACACGGGACATCCTTTCTTAATTTCACTTCACTTGACACTCTTAAACAAATGGCACAACCCCTACCAACCGTTTTGTTTTATGGATTTCTGGTCTCTTAATCGACCCCTCTTGGGGAAGGGCAGTAGAAGAAATCACGTGCCAAAACAGAACAAACAATAGACGTAACTCAATTCGATTAGAGATACCAATTATTATATAATAGATTTTTCCAGAAGCCTTCATGAACGTTAGTAAAGTCGTATATTTTAGGTTTTGCTTTCCTATTTTTGCTTTATATAAATAAGATGTGAGAAATAAAAAATAAATTGTTCTATAGAAAAGATCGTGGCCTAAAAATCAGAGTCGAACTTGATCTTGTCACTGCTTGCAACGGATGCGGCTGGCTTGGTACTTGCCGCGGTAGCCTGCTGGTAATCGCTGATCTTCTTTTCGAAGAAGTTGGTCTTGCCGATGGTGGTTGCGTCTTCCATGAATGGGAATGGGTTAGTGGCGTTGTAGAACTTGTCGTTACCAAATGCGGAGAGTATCTTGTCGGCCATGTACTCCACGTACTGGTAGACCTCCTCGATTGGTAGGCCTAGTTTGGCCACTGGCAGTGTGTTCTTGTAGTGGGACTTCTCGATCTCGACTGCCTCTACGATAATCTGCTCGACAATCTTTGGGTTTGGCTTCGTTCTCAGGTGGGCGAACAACAGACAGGCGAAGTCAGCGTAGAATCCACGGTCCCTGCAGATGTGGGTAGCGGCCATCGCCAGTCCCGGCATGATGTTCTTTTCTTTGGTCAACCACAACAAAGATGCAAAGAGACCGCTGCCGATGAGCCCCTCTTTGGCAGCAGACGCAACAAGTCTCTCAGCGTACAGGGTGTCGTCATCGAAGACCCAGCGGTTGGCCCACGCGGTCTTGGCCTTGATCTCATCCTGCTGGCAGATTGTCTTGAACAGCGGGATGTTCTTGACGTCCTGGAAGAAGGCGTCGACCATCATGGAGTAGATTTCGTCGTAGATATTCTCCATCATGATCTGGAACCCGTAGAAGGACTTACCTTCTGGGTTCTGCAGCTCTGCGGAGAACTTCTCTACGATGTTCTTGTTAGCGACATGGTCGGTCCACGAGCTGATGGCCAGGAAATTGCCCAGGTACTCCTTCTGGCCCTCCGTCAGCGTCTCGAAGTCCCTGACGTCCTTGGCCAGCTCAATCTCCTCCGCAGTCCAGAAAGCAGCCTCCACCTTCTTGTACGCAGCCCAGATCTCGTGGTACTTGATAGGAAACATGACGAACCGGCGAGTGTTCTCCATCAGCAAGACCTCGTCCTTCTCGGCCTCCTTCATCCGCAGACGGTCATCACGGTACTTTGCCAAAAACTTTTGATGTTCAGTGCTCATTCTATGTTACGTTATGTTTACGTTTATTCTTAGGAAAATACAACCGGAAGTTCTCAATTCCAAACCCAAGATTCTGCAGTTGCCCTCTTATATAAGGATTCGATTGGCAAACTCGTGTGGTAGTTAAAGTTCGTTAAGTGATAAACTTTTCCAGACACCCCACACACTTCTCACGGCAGTTTCTTCGTGAATGAAAATTTTTTTTTCTTCTTCTTCTTCTTTCAAAGCACTGCTCCATTGTTCTCCAGTTGCGGTAGTGCATTATTGTTTAGTGTGTGTATTGTACAATGTTTGGGATTCCTCTTCTGCACGCCGTGTAAATATTTACATCAAAAGTTCGTTTACGCGTTTTTAATTAATAAAAAACGCGTAAACACAGTAATTAATACAAAAATAAATAGTAAACAAACAGCAAATACACGTATACCGTATTGACATAATATAGTGTTTTATACTATATTGTACAATATTATAATATACTATACAATAATAATATTATTTACTGTATAGTAATAAAAAACTGCGGGTAAAAAATAAAATTAAATAAAAAAAAAAAATAATGGTTGCTAAGAGATTCGAACTCTTGCATCTTACGATACCTGAGTGCTCCTACAGTTTCACTGCAGTAAATTTCAAATGAAACTTGAATCAGGCGCCTTAGACCGCTCGGCCAAACAACCATAGTAAACTTGATGAGTTCCTCTGTGATGAATGTGGGCCTAACCAACTGCGAATAATACAATTTTTTCTTCTTCTCTCTCTCTGTCTCTTTGAAGTTTGATAAAAACACAACCTGCAACCATATCAATGTGTTCCTCTCTGTGACAGTGTCGCAAGTTTGTGTGCGTTCTATTCTTTCTGTATTCTATTCTTTCTGGCATTTAAACTAGACTTTGAAGATGCCTGTCAAGAAGAGAACTGCGAGGAAACATAAGAGTGTTTCTTTCTCCGACGATATCACACAGTCACACCATCACCAAAGAAAGAAGAATGGGCACGATAGACCGCCTGTCTTCATTCGGAAGACGTGGCTAACCATTCCGTGGCATCTCCTGGGGCTCATCTACCTCTACGTCAAAGTGATACCCTTCGAGACGCCGCAATTGCTGTTCTGTTTAATTCCCTGCCAAATACTGTACACCATGTTCCAGTTCAATAAGTCTACCATCTACGGCAACAAGAGGCTGAAGTTCAAGTACTCTCTGGCCGTGTTCTCGTTGCTGGCGTGTTTGCTGCTCTCGGTGCCCGTAATGGCCATTATCATACTGTTCGGCGCCCCACTGCTGGAACTTGTCCAGGAGACGTGGCTGCTGGCGCTACATTGCTCGTACCTGGCGTACCCCGCCGTGTACTCTTTGTTTATCTGCGATTTCAAAGTCGGAATCTGGAAAAAATACCTTATCCTCATCGTGGTCGGCTGTTGGGTCAGCTGTGTCGTGATTCCGTTAGACTGGGACCGTGACTGGCAAGCCTGGCCTATACCCATCGTCATCGGCGGGTACCTGGGTGCATTCATCGGCTATTCAATTGGCGCCTACATTTAACTATGCACATAAAACAAAGCTAAAAAAAAAATAGACATATACTATACCATCTTCATGTATACTAATAGACCCCTCATAATTGATAGATTTAAATATACATAGATTTTATTATTACAACCCCTCCATATATACATATTAAGAGTACTTAGCTGAATGCATAAAATGACTCCATCACATTTTCGATGTTTTGATCGGTTATACCTATAGTGTCCCAATTCTTCGGATCGTACTTTATTCCGCCCTCATAGAATTCCTTTTTGACCAATGCCTCTGAGAGTTGGTACAGTTTCGTGTTGAACACTCTCAGCATGTCGTTTGATATCGTCTTGAAAATATTTGTTCTGCCAACCTCCACGGGCTCAAATCTATGTGATAGTATAGTCTCTAGCGTGGTCAACAGTTTCGTCGCTAGAGGATTAATAACTCTACAGTTTTTCGAGTAGTCTCTCACCAGCATATGCAGCTTTTGTAGTATCAAGAAACATAAACCAGAGTGGAACCTATTCTCCCTTTTTGAATTCTCGTCGTCTAATTCACTGTACTCTCTTTCCGAACGTTCATAGCCCCCCAGATACATAAACGAGATGTTCTCGAGAACTTTGAAGAAATTACCAACATACAAGAACTCATGGCCTGTAAACTTCACCTGTGCAAGGTTGGAGAAAATGTAGAAGATTGTCTCCTGAGAGAGTTTGACGAATTCAAGGTAATTCTTCTTATAATTCTCGATATCGTCTATTTTCTCGTACTGGAGCATCAACATATATGTAATATAAATTAATATGTTCTTATTAATGACTGTGTCATTAACGCAGTTGATATTCATAGCCACAGTTGTACAGTTATTCAAGCAATTAGCATGTTGAACCTTCAGTTCTTCTCTAAGGTAATTAATCTTCTCTATCGACAGCTTCTGATCATTCGAAAGCAGATATTGCACAGCCTCGGATTCAGCAGTAAGCAGGGACTTGTCAGCATCATATACAGGATCCCGCACGTACGCTGTATTGACATCAGTTGATAAAGTTAAAACTGGTGTTTCGCCCCTTAGAAGATGTCTCATTTGGTAGTTCTTTTCAATGAAATTCCAGAGCAACATATTGGTGCTATTAGTATGTTCATGACTAATTCCAAATAATATCCCTAAGTTGGCGTCCTCGTCATTATCTATAGAGTCTGAAAACGTTGCTGAAATGGTGGAGTAAAGCTTCCACAAAGAGATGAATTTAATATAATCTAGCCGGTTTTCACAATCTTCCCTCCGTTCGATCTCAGATCTGATTGTAAAGATGTTATCTTCTAAAGTTGGAACGTTCATCTGTAATTCAGTAAACAGTTTGTTCATATCGTCCTTTAATGTCAACAATACAGAAGAGACAATTGATTGATAGCACAGTAATAAACACATATTTATCTCACCCAAACGGAATAACTGTGTGAGTGGTAGTTTGGTAGCATCAAAAGTAGAACCTGTCGAGAATAATCTATCGACAATTTCGAGAAGATCATATCCGTTCAGAACGGGGATCAAAGAAGACGCCTCTATCACAATATTATTGTACATCCCAATTATTTCTTTTGTATGATTCTTCTCGGGAAGTCTAACGAGCTTATTTTCCTTCTTAAATTGTTTGCCATCAAGCTGCTCCTCTTTCCATCTCCGCAACTCTCCACTATATTTCCCCTCTATTGTCGAATCTATTCTTTTCAAAAACTGGTTGTATAAAAATGGATCCATGGCAAATATGGAGCATGAACTAAACAGTGAGTTATTTGTATTATTCCCTAGATAGCGCATAATTTCTTTTCTGCTTGACTCATAATCAGATTGTTCTAAAATGTTAAATATCTCTTTTTCATCTAGGAATTTTGGATCTATATCTTTGTACTCGTTGAACTCATCAATAGGCTCATCAAAGGGACTAGCCGGAATCATAAAGTCCTCGTTATTCAACTTCCTCTTCTTCACAAATTCGTCTTCATTTTTCGAGATCTCCTTTACTTGTGGGTTCACTGACCATTCCAAGCTTATCTCACCAATGCTTTTACCGGTGATCTGTTGTAGCTCTATTAACCTACTCTTCAAGAAGTCCAATTCCTTCAATACCGCCACGCCATGTCCATATCCAGTTTTGTCAATGAAAATTGCTGGTCCTTGCACCCAGTTGACATTACTCCTCAGATTACTGGAACTAGACACCTTTTTCGTGCCGGGAAATGCAGCGGTCCGAGGTACATATTGCCGTGGGCCCTCAGGGATATCCTTACCTTCATTATTCAGCAACTGCAACCTTGTATTGTATTCCCTAATCTGGTCAATGGATGAAAAATCATCAGAATTTGCCATACCACTAGCGACTGCCTCGCCTGCAATACCAGCGGCATGGGTTTGGCTTTTAGAGTACGATTGAACGTATTGCCCAGGGACGTCAGGATAGAAACAATCATTTTTACCATTTCGACTACAATTACCACAAACAGGTTTCACTCTATCACAACCAACTTTCCTCCGCCGACATTGCACACATGCAGGCGGTTTCCGCATCTTTCTTCCCCTGATATCCATGGCCTTATATTAAAAATGTTAACTGTGTATGTCTTATTCTCGCTTTCCAACCGGTAATTGCCCTTGCAAGAAGAAAAAAAAATAAACGAAGACACCTGGAATAAAGTAAATGATGACGAACCCAGCTATTGGCGTCTTAGCTATGCTGTTTGGCAGTATAACAAATAGGATTTCAGCTCTGCAGATCCAATTTATCAATAAGTTCAAATACAATTAACACTACAAAAATCAAAATAAAAAAAAAATTATTATCGAATGTCAAAATATCAATATATACGACTTGGTCACAGGCATAAGTATACCTAACCAATAGAGATTGAATACACCATTATATAACGTTCCATGGCTCTATTCCCCGCCAATCTGTGAGGTAATACATACCTGTGAGGGGACAGATTTAATAAAAGATCACCATTTCATGAAATAGCTATTGCCGTTGTGATACATTTAACGTATTTGACTACTTTTTTGTTTTTACAATTCATCGTCTGGGACATCTCTTGGCATGTTGCCCAATGGGGCGGTTTCCAATTCACCCGAGTCGGCGATGACAACATCCTTAACTGGTCTGTTGTTTCTTGGGTCGGCCTTGACGTTCTCGATGTAGTGGACGACGTCCATACCTTCCAAGACCTCACCGAACACAACGTGCTTACCGTCTAACCATGGTGTCAAGACAGTTGTAATGAAGAATTGGGAACCGTTTGTGTCCTTACCGGCGTTTGCCATGGACAACAAACCGGGCTTGTCGTGCTTCAGATCGAAGTTTTCGTCTGGAAACCTGGCACCGTAGATTGACTTACCACCGATACCAGTACCGTGGGTGAAGTCACCGCCTTGGATCATAAACTTGGGGATAACTCTGTGGAATACAGACTTCAAGTAGCCCATCTTGGGGTCATCGCTGATGGCCAATTCGTAGAAGTTCTCAACTGTCTTTGGAACAATCTTACCGTAAAGCCCCATCACGATACGGCCAACAGCCTTACCGTCGTGCTCGATATCGAAGTAAACCTTGTGAGTGATATCAGGTTGGTTAGCGGCACTCACGACCCCTAGGAACATCAAAAAGGTTATCAAAACACCGGTAAACCTCATACTTTCTAATTTTCTTGGCTCTTTTCCTCTCTGCTGTGGTCTTATTTATAAACCTTATAATGAAGATATAATTTAAACCAGCTCTTGTGACAATGAATGCTTGTTCGTCGAGAGCCAATTACCGGTATCGAAGGAGAAACTTTGACCTTCCATTTGGGTTCCAGTTTCGAAATTTCGTTGATGTTTTGTCACTGGGCTGGTCACGTTGAGACCTTGATGACCAAAAGTCTGACAAAATATATCTATTAAGAGTCACAAGACTTACGAAGCTCTTGGAGACGAACGGAAACCTCGGAGTGTGGCGGGAGAACCAGTTAGATTTAGTCTTGCACCAATGGCTCAATTGATGGAATTTAAGGATTGCGACTACTCGCGCAGGTTGTTCACAATTGCGATCGATATTGGTGGATCACTGGCGAAAGTTGTGTACTCTCCGCTGGATAGCGGACTGATATATTTTGAGACTGTGGAGACTGCAAGGATCGAGTTGCTCTTGGAATTACTGGACATGGTGATTACCAAACATAATAGCAAAGACCACGGAACCACGCAGATTGTAGCCACTGGAGGAGGTGCGTTCAAATTCAACGACCTCATCGTAGCGAGATTCCCCGGTGTGCACAGTTTCAGCAAGTTTGAGGAGATGGAAGGGCTTGCGAAGGGACTAGATTTCTTTATACATCAGATACGGGACGAAGTTTTCACATACACCGACCTGGAAGGTGAACAGATAGTCGAAACTGTAGCGTCGTCGCCGAACGCCCAGCCTACCATATACCCGTATATGCTTGTGAACATAGGTTCTGGTGTGTCAATGCTTAAAATAGATGCGCCCAACGTTTTTACCAGAGTAGGCGGTTCTTCGCTAGGCGGTGGTACTCTCTGGGGTTTACTGTCGCTGATTACTGGTGCTCAAAGCTATGACGAAATGCTGAACTGGGCACAGGCAGGAGATAACACACATGTGGACATGCTGGTAGGGGATATATATGGCTCAGATTACAATAAGATTGGCCTGAAATCGACACATATTGCAAGTTCCTTTGGCAAAGTGTTCCAGGATAGAAACCATCATAAATTGAACAACGGGAATAGCACACCATCTACTGCATCTGAGAATGGTGCAGACTCACAATTAACATGTACCGATTGCATAGCACACAGAAACAAAAGCTTTAGGAACGAAGATATATGTAAAAGTCTGCTGTACGCTGTGTCAAATAACATAGGCCAGATTGCTTACTTACAGGCCAAGATACACAATGTACAAAATATCTATTTCGGAGGATCATACATCAGAGGACATTTAACGACCATGAATACTCTCAGTTACGCTATCAACTTCTGGACAGAAAGCTCTAAACAAGCTTTCTTCCTAAAACATGAAGGGTTTCTAGGGGCAATGGGCGCATTCTTAGATGCATTGGAAGAGCATTAACAACAAACTAATTCTACTAAGTAAATAAGGAATCAACTCCACAGCCATATTTTCCTTTTTTCCCCCGCTGCTTTGACATTGTAATTTTATCATTTAATTTATAGTGTTGATCCCTTTTTCGTAATCTTGCCAATGCAATCTTACATGAATAGGGATTGAATGTCTTTTTTTTTTGTCTATACCATACCTTGCATATTGGATTTGTATTTATTTTTAAAATATCTATATTATTATTTTTGTCATCAATATCAATTTCACAATAATGGTGCCAGCCTCTATAAAAAGAAAAGAAATATTTGAAAATATTTAATAATACAACTACGTCAAGGTTTGTACCGCTCTGCGATCCTCCTATATATCTGATAGAATATCGGCGACTTCTCGTATTAAGAGTAATGCATCAGAATGCCCACGGTACTTCGATAAGAGGTCATTACGCAATGAAACCATCGGTACGATGGATGCACCACTTTGCTCATATATCTCAATGTCACCGATCGTGGTTTTTCCATCGTGGGTTTTCCTTGCATCGAATTTTAACAGTAAAGTATATGCTCCACATATTTTCATCTGCACCTTTCTCGTATAGGGAAATAAAAGAAGGTCTGATATCTTATCACTTATAGAAGAGAACATCCTTTTTTTCCACAGATCAACCAAGAACTGAAGTTGTTGTAATTTTTCAACGGATGAACTTTTCTCCGTATCTTGATCACCGTTTCCTACCGAGGTAATCTCATGGATCTGCGACTTCAGGTTATTATGTAACCGAGTTAAATTCTCAATACTCTCCCATTCCTGATAGCATTCTTTGGTTGTTTTGATCTCCTCGCTCTCTACATTCCCATCCTCTTTGTTCTGTTGGCTGTCCCTTTGATCCTGTAATTGTTTCAAGTCACCTAATAGTTCCCAGCAGGAACTGAGTTCGTTAGACACGTTCAAGTAAACTTCATTCAGTTTATCCTGTCGCTCTGTTATCTGTTGCGAAATATGCGATATCTCCATAGTCACCCCATCAATATTCTCTTTTTTTTTCATCATTTCCCGTTGCAAATGGGTTACCTCAGAATCCAGGGCCATGAATTCGGTACTGGTTTCAGTTTTTGGGACATCCTCAGCAGCAGTAGCAACAGTGTACTTCAAGAATAGATCTAGTGTCTCTTGCTTCCAATACAATTGCCTTAGGAAATCAAGCAGGGAGTCCAGCTCCACCGACTTATCCTTCAACTCCCGAGGGTCAATCGTCTTATCTCCTTCCACTTCAAGATACTCTCCATCACCTACCAGTTTCCTAACCGACGTATCTATTTCCTTTAAAGTTGAATTCACGCGTTTCTCTTGATCTGCGAGTACTCTCTCACTGGAATCGGTAACCTCTTCCTGTAGCTCTGATATCTGCCGTTCCAATTCTGCCATTACGCCATCAAACCTTCCAAAGCTCCCTATTGGACTCGGGGTATAGAGAAGTACTATTGGAAATCTTCAAAGTCCACAACTCTTTCATTTGATGTGTGTCGAGTTTTTAATTTTTCGATATTTTTGTATAAATAAGGCGATGAGCTGAAAAAAATTTTTTTTATTCACGGAAGTCTTTAACAGTTGATCGATTCATTTTGATATAACCTCTAGGTAAATGATACTATGTGAGAGTTCTCACAAGCATAGATATATTGAATATTATATCTGTGATCTCTATTTGCACAACTTAAGTTTGCTGGGATTATAGCTCTTTTTTATTTGAAAAGAGATAGTTTTACTTTCAGTGCCCAGTGAATGTGTCAATATGCATAGAACCACGTACCTTTCTGTGAATATCTAATTCCGATATTGTAATATATGCAAGCTAGCGTTTATCCAGTGGTGACTTTGACAGGGGAAAAATGCTTTACGTTGATTTAACACAGTTTTTGTGTTAAATTCGACGATAATCGTTTTTTTATCTTTCTATGGAACCCTAACGATATGGCAATTGGTTCCTCAAAGGTTAAACCGTCATTGGAGTTCTTTCAATATAAGGCATCTTTTAGGTATCTCTATTATCGTCGACTTCAAATATGTACGTGCGAGGAAGTTCTTTTCTCATTCAGTTCTGTAGTCGGGTTAATATCTGCCTATTGTTGATATTCGCATTTCCAGCTTCATAACGTTTACAGTTTTGTGATGGAATTCACAACTTCAAATGAAATAGCATAAGAGTTTCAGCTCACTTTTTTTTAATTAAATCTATTTCATTAAAAACAGTTCATGTACTTATGAAAAACTCGTGAGAGTTCTTCTATGTCAGTACTGTGTCGCAAAAGGTTACATTTTTTTCTTCTTTCTTTACTATATCGATTTATATATTAGTGATCGGTCGTATTCTCTTTCTTGTACTTGTTGCCACCACCTTGTTTCCACAGCCATAATGCTTCAATAGAGTAGCTTCTGATTGATAAGTTCTTTGTGAGTTTCTCATCGGCTCCCAGTTCCAGCAGTTCGATGACTTGGGCATCCTTCACCAGATCCCAGAACAAGGTGTAGATATGTTTAGTGGCTTCCTCTGCTTCTGTCGAGTCATTAACCTCAACCACCAGTTGCTCATTGTAATGTTGTTTCCCAAGTTTGTATAATATTCTGCCTAGAGTTCTAATGGCAATCGCCCTTTGAGAAGGGAGTTGTGATCTGGCCAGATGTGCAAGCTCTATAATTGTGTAGCCTGCTAAGTGTTGGCTCTCTGAATGATGGTGTAAGCCAGATTGTGTAGATTCAATGGGCCTATTTGGGGGCACAAGATTGCCCTTGAAATCGAACCTGCATTCTATGATGCTATCGACATCGGATTTCACGTTTTCTTGGGGCAACGGTGCCATCCATTTCAGCTTGTCGATATCCTTTGGCAGGTCCGGGAAGTACTTCTTGTGCAGCTTATCGTTGAATTCCGGGTCGTTGATGTCCAGTGGCTCTTCGTCCTCCCCGTTGTCATGATCCCCGGGCCTCACGAAATGAACGTCCTTTAAAAGATCTTCATTTTCCATATGATCAACACTTTGTGCCATTTGATAGTCCAGTGGAGCCACATCATCGTCATCCAAAGGCGGGAAATCAATGCCATCTCCTTCCTCTTCACGTCCTGTTGGTTCCTGTATAGTCACATGTTTATTTTGCTTATGGGACTTCACATCACCTACCTCCAGTGCCCGGTTCACCAGGTCCTCGTCCAAGGGTGGCAAGTCTGCCACGTTCATGCTCACATTTTCGTTCTTACCACCGACCCACGTCCCAGACGCACCTTCAATCTCCGCAAATATCTTATCTGTCTTCTGGACATTTTTCAGCAACTTCGAGATCAGCTTAGGGTCCAGGGACTCCATCAACTCCTGCCTCTCGCGAGCAAGCTGTTCAGGCGTCATACGATTCATATACTCCAAGTTCTCGCTATGGATCTTCTGCGCCTCGCTCTTCTCACCATCTGGCTCGCCGGCTGACTGGCTTGGCACCTTGACGGGCTTCTCACCGCTGGGTTTACCCATCTTCTTCTGCCTCAACCTGTTCCTCCACGAGCTCACCTTCTCGGGCCTGTACAGCTCCGGAAACCCTGTCTCCGGCAGCTCCGGAACCGCGGCACTCTCACCCACATCCTTCTCAACAATATCACCAAGCAAATCCATCTCCTAGCGTTTCCACCCCTATGTGTTCCACTGTGTTTTGATATCATCTCATCTCATCATTAAATATTTTTTGTTTTTATAATTCACATAAGAGCTCATCGCAAAATTTGAATAGAAATATTCGTACGCGGATTTCTAAGCAAAATTCGATATAATTCCATATTGACATGGAATTAACTTGTATTATTATATTGTTATATTATTATATTATTATATACATATATCCCCATGGTTTTATGCTCAGTGAACTCATCGTTTTGGGCTCTTGCCCTGTGCCCATGTCTCTGACGTAAAATCCACCATAATGGATCCTGCAACAATGTTCATTTATATATGTATTAGAATAAAGAAGGGATATATATACTATGTACATAAATCCAAAATAAGAATGATAATCGATAATTAAATATAATGGAGGCCGGGGGCAACGCATATGCCACTAAACCGAGCCGTACTGCGAGTTGGCACTCTGGTAGCGGTGCTCCTCTGAGTAGGGATGGCACGAGATCACATATAGCGCGTGTATTAGGCCCGGGAAGAACCCCAGGACGAATAGCACGACGTTAATCAGCATGTCCTTTGAACAGAACCCGCGGCGAAGACCAACAGCAACAGGTGGGAGGAACACCGCGACAAACACCAAAAACCAGTCTCTAGCATGCATTATTATTCAGTATATATGTTTTTGTAATACTGTTCTGAACTTAACTCTGTTTAATAAAAGTAAAGTCCTGTTGTTTTATTAATATCTCCTCATCCCTTCTTCATTCTGTGAGCCCTTCGCGGGGACGAGAACTGAAAAAAGGGTTTTTACTTTATAATGCTGAGCAAAACCACCCATAGTTGCAAAAGCTACAAAGGGGGATCCGAACAGCAGGCAACTGGGCTTGTGCTATTGTATTATCTGAAACTACATTAAAAAGGAAATATATGGAGAGGCTGAACCGCCCGAGTGAGCTTTGGGCGCAGGTAAGGCGTCTTCATGATTCGAATAAGCGGTGTTGTGATTGTGGGTCGAAGACGAATGTGGACTGGGTATCGATAAACCTGTTATGTGTGGTGTGTATACACTGTAGTGGGGTACACAGGTCGATGGGCTCGCATATCTCTAAGATTCGATCGCTGAACATGGACGACTTGCATTCGAACCCGGAGTTGAAGTACTTGTTGAGCCGACATGTGATTAACAAGAACGTCAATGCCATATACGAGGCTAATCTGCCAACAGATGGCAAAATAGACAAGGCCGTGACAGCTGAGAGGCGTAGCGAGTTCATTACGGACAAGTATAAGGTGAAGAAGTATGTGGCGCCGAACAGAACGGCGGACATGAAGCAGACAAACACCGCTACAACCGAGCAGGAGCTTTTAGACTTGGAATTGCATGGACTTGTGCAGGCAATGCACTCGAATTCTATATACATGATACAGTCCACGCTGGCGTCATCAAAACACAGCCTCAAAGTGCTATGTCTGGAGTATGGGCTACAGGAGCCGACTTTATTTCAGCTCTCTTTGGAGCAGTTCTACGTCGCCGAGCCAAACTCGCCTATATATTATGTTACGGAATTTCTCTTACTGAATGGATTGCTAATAGATGATGAAATCATGATCGATGCGGCTGGAGCAGAGCTCACGCCCACAGCAAGGCTCTATTGGAGCTCACGATACAGCATGTACACAACCTACTCTCATGCGATTATGAGCGACAGCAGAGATAATTTGATTACAGCAGCTAATGCAACCACTAACTCAGTACCGATGAGGTCAAATACTGTCAGAGACTCAAGGAGGAGGTTACATATAGATACGCAATCATCAGCATTCGACTTAACCAGGTCAACTGGGCCCTTATCTGCAGCGCTGAATAGGAAACGCTGGAGTCTTGCATCACCTACAAATCTACTCTCTATTCACAGGGCCATGTCAAGAAGAGATCCTAATAAAAAGCCATAATTTATCCGTTTTGTTCATGTAGATAGAAAAAAAGAAGAGAGCCAAATAAATTAGGGGAGTCGAACAACTTTGATAGAAAACGATAAAATAATAAAACAAACCACCATCCGTCATATCCTAAAATTTTTATCTTTTATATATTTAATTCTCTATGCTTTCTGTTGCGCTCAACGATGCTAACCATTACATTCATTTATTACGATAACAATACTTTTTTGTGTCCATTGCCTGGGTTTATAACTTATTTATCTGCTAATAAAATTATAATAGAGGTGATTAGACTTAACTTGATTTTCCTCATTTTTGTTTTGTGTATTGGAATATGCAAAGTTTGTGTAACCATCATTTCTTAGAGGTTTAAAGGACAAAAAAATTATTTTGTCCATATTTATAAAGTCAATATAATTGGATTTCCATTTCTGTTCCCTTTACATATGCATATATAGCTATTATAGTATATATCTTATAAAATCGTGCTAATTAGCGTTTTCATTTACCTCTTTCATTGGGTTCGGACAACAGGAGCAAGAAATATCGCAAGTTACCTACAATTCTGAGACTAACAGTACTGCTATTATAATACAATGTCAGAAAGGTTTCTAATTCAGAATTGTATAGGACGTGGAAACTTTGGGGATGTTTACAAGGCGAATGACTCATGGACTGATACGGTTGTTGCTGTCAAAGTTGTGAATTTGGAAAACTCGGAGGAAGATGTGGATTTACTGGCCCAAGAGATTTTCTTTTTGGCTGAATTGCGGTCACCGTACATTACAACTTACATTACCACTGTGGTTGAAGATGTCTCAATGTGGATTGCAATGGAATACTGCGGTGGTGGGTCAGTGTCAGACCTAATAAGACTTCACTACACTACTGGTCTTCCCGAACATAAGGCCAGGTTTATTGTTAGGGAAATCCTGGGAGGCTTGGCTTATCTTCATTCGCAAAGGAAAATTCATAGGGATATTAAGGCGGCTAATGTTCTCCTTACCGACGAAGGTAAAGTTAAGCTAAGTGATTTTGGGGTCAGTGGGAGACTATTGTCTAGTTTCAGAAGGGGAACGTTTGTTGGTACACCTTATTGGATGGCGCCTGAAGTGGTTTGCAATGATCCTTTGGGATATGATGAAAAGGCGGATATATGGTCTTTAGGAATAACCGTCATAGAGTTATTAAAGGGATCACCTCCTCTTTCAAAATACGACCCTATGAAAGTGGTAGCAAATTTACCCAAGAGGAAACCACCTAGATTACACGGAGAGTTTTCTGAGGTTGCAAAATATTTTGTGTCATTATGTTTAATTAAGGACCCAAAAACTAGACCAACCGCCAAAGACTTATTAAGCTCAAGGTTTGTGATGAACCTAAGAATATATGATTTGAAGGAGGACGTTGAATTAATCAAAGAATTGAAACTTAAATTGAATAGGAGCCAGAAAACTCCTAAATTCCCCCTAGAGTGTAGGGTTTATAAGGAACAGCAAACCGACGATAATGATGTCTGGGACTTCTCGTCGTCAAGATTGTATACCAACTCTTGTAAAACTTTAAAAGAACTTGACAAAACCTCCACAATTGGTAATAATAGCTCGATCATTCAATCCTACGAGGAATTGGAGAGCGGTGGCAACATCACTGATACAACTACAGAAAGTCCAATATCAAACAACATGATCAGTCCTTATGGTGCGTCAGCACAAGCAACTGTTACACCAATAACTCCAATGGCAGCTGAGATATCTTTTAGAAAGTACACGTCCAATATAAAACCAAGCTATTTATACGATTTAGGCTCAGGGATGGAAATTGATGCACAAACACCCCAAGTCAAGACAGGTAGTGAACAGGTCCAGGAAAGCGGATCAGATATTGACGTTTCAAAACAAAAATATAAACAGAAAAATACCACTATTTCTATCGAAGGATTTGATTATCATAAGAATTTGATAGTTCATTCCTTCCGAAGAATGGAGGAAAGAGCTCACGACAAGGGCACCAAGCAACAGGTAGAGGAAATACTATCTCATTTCACAAAAGTAGAGGAGATAATTCCTGGATTCAGTGAAGTTTTCATTGAGGAAATATCTCTAAGATTGGACGCGTTAAGAACGTATTGCGCAAAGCAAGACAATTACGCAAAATAGACATAAATTTTTACTCTATATTCTTTTATAAACTGCCTCTTTAGGACAAGTATATAATTAATCATTAATTTTAACAGCAAATAAGTTACATCCATTTTCAGTATAGTATTTTAACACTTATTTAGCGATTTTGTAATATTCTTTTTTGTTTTTAGGTTTTTGTGTTGTGACTTGCCTTAAGGAAATATGAAGAGCATATATATAAGAACAAAAACAGGGTATGTTAATAACAATATTATATTGATAACCTAGATAAAAGTTTCAACAGAACTCAAATTAGAATAAACTTATTTTGAACAGCGACGAAAATATATAATGGTTAGGCTTAGAAATTTTTTAATATTGACTCAAGCTGCACTGATTTTCAGTAATGCAATAGAATTCCAAAAATTTGGGGCAAGGAAGAAACATTTACCTTTTATCCAATTAGTCACAGAGAACTCAACAGTCAATGCCATAGAGGATGAATTAAGTCCAGAAAATGAGCAGACATCAACTAGGTGCTCAGAGGAGTTATATGTAATTAATTCACCAGAAGATATATATTATCTGCAAAGAAAATGTACAACTTTGGACGGTACTTTAACAATTTCAGAGAATTATAATGAAAGAATTGTCGATTTTGGTAATATTCGTGAGGTTAAGGGTGATATAATCATTGAATCAAATCCCCATATCTTCAAGATTGAAGGCGAAAGGCTAGAAATAATTGGATACAAATTCCAATTAAAAAATTTAATGTCACTTGTCTCTATAGACCTACCAGTATTAACTAAAATTAGAACTATTTATTGGAAGGTTGTTCCAGTTTTGAATAGTGTCAATGTTGGGCATAGTTTTGATGGATTGAAATCCATAACAATTTCGGATACTTCAATATCTGATCTTGACAGTTTCAAGAATGTTAAAGAACTATCTATATTCAATATCAATAACAACAGATTTTTAGAAACCATTGTCAGTGATATTGTTTGTGTTAAAAAACAACTTTCGATACATGCCAATGCTGATGAACTCGTCGTTTCTCTTAACTCATTAACATCCGTTGACAACATCACAGTGAGAGACGCTGCCGAAGTGTCGTTGCCTAATTTGACCCAAGTCAATAGTTCCATGGAGTTTATTGAAAATTTCTTCACTGATTTACAACTGCCAAAATTAAAGAAAATCGACGGCACCTTGGGTATAATTGGCAATTCGAACTTGAAGAACGTGACCTTTGAAAGTTTGAAAACTTTACAAGGTGGCCTGATGATTGCAAACAACACCAAGTTGGATAATATAGATTTCTTCCCAAATCTAAAACAGATTGGTGGTGCTATTTATTTTGAAGGGGCCTTTAGTTCAACAGATATGCCTAAATTAAAGCTTGTTAAGGGGAGCGCTTACATCAAGAGCAGTTCAGACCAGTTCAGCTGCAAGAAATGGTTTATCCCAGTTAATGGGAAAGCAGTAATCAGAGGCGGCAACATTAAATGTATCTCGAAAAATAAAGAGAGCACTCTGACCGTCAATGAAGACGGATCCATTGAGGAAGGCTCGCAACAAGAGAACGACATTGAGGACGATTACAAAGACAAAAAACCCATTAAAGTCAGAAATAACGCAGCAACTTTGGCTAATAAAGTAATCCTAGCCTGTATGAACTGTCTAGTCATTTCTTCAATCATATTTTTCGTCATTTAAGATCCGTTCTTCCTTATCCATTTTCTCTCCCCCAACAGTTCATCAACTAAATAGTATATAAAGAATTTTTGAATTAATAAAAATAAAAAAAGAAAAGAAATAAATAATTTAAAATTAAAGTTTAAAATAAATTAAAATTTCCCAAAGGCAATTTCTTTCTTTTTATTTCCTTTTTCGGAAATGGTCCCTGAATCGTGCATCTCGCTGGAGAATGCTGGCCTGTTCTACGGCTTTTTCTCTGAAAAATACAAATATTCATAAATATTCAATTTAGGAGGCTCAGAAACATCCGTAGAAAACGGAATTATGCAGAGCTTGAGTAACTTTTCTTTCAATAAAGAAATGAATCCATCATCGAATCGAATCGGACCACAGTATTTTAATCGAACACGAATGTAGAAACCCTATTTGCAGTAGCCTGTTCTTATTTTCATTCAATAATACTTAGGAATTACCGACTCATGGTTGCTGACAGTATGCCAAAGACTGCTTTCGAGGATATAGACAAGCAAGGCTCTAATTATTCTCGTGGTGCAAGCGTACCGAAAGTGGATAAGCCTCAGGCAGATAAAGAGAAGGAGTGCAGATCATCTGATGATGGGAAGAAGCCTAAGAGGAAGAAGAGGAAGACCTCGAGCTGCGATGTGTGTCGACGGTTCAAGACTAGGTGTGATTTCAATGTTACTCTTGGGAAATGCTATCGTTGCAATGTGTTAAGTCTCGAGTGTTCGTTGACAGCTGAGAGACAAGCAGACATAGATGCTATGAAAAAAATTGGGGTAGATTCGTTGCTAAATGACAGCTATTCAGAAAATAATGATAATAAGTCAAGTCCGGAAGAGTTAGCCAAAAGGATAAGGAACATTGAAGGAAGCTATAATGAACTTAACCACAAACTTGATTTGATTCTAAACATGTTACAAAACTGCAATTTCCAAAGGCGAAGTACGCTACCGTCAACGGAAGAAAGCATAAAACTACTACCATTTACAGCGATGTATAATAATATAAGACCTTCCAATGATGGGTACAGAATAAAAGAGCCACCACTAAAACTGATAAATGACCTTGATGAGAGATTGTTCCCTCAGGACCCAAAGACTAAGGAGGCGATGATCGAAAGAGAACAGCGTCCATCAGCTGTTGCCAGAGTGAATTTCTTAAAATATTATCATGAAAATAAGGCCTTATGCCATGCATTATCGAAAGAATTTCTGATGAGGTCACATTTCTGGATTATCCCCGGTGGAATAAAAGAAATCGATGAAGAATATGCCAGAAAACACCTGTTCATAACGAGTGTGTTTACTATCATTACAATGAGTTTTGCGGATAATGAGAAATATTCAAAACAGCAAGAAGTTCTTTACCCCTTAGTCGAAAGACTATTGACCAATACATTGACTATGTTCGAGAAATTGACAGATTATGACATTGAAGCCATTCTGTATTGTAGCATGTTTAATATCTCCAGGAAAGCCAAAAGGTACAGACAATTAAAATACAACTCTTTGGTACTGACTAATTTTGCTCTTTATAGCCTTTTGAACATCGTTGACTTCTATAAGATTAAAGACCGAGTTAATGAAGGCGTATTCGATATGACCGATTTATATCACCTAAGAATTCTCAATTCCCTGACTGCCTGCCATTTAGAGTATTCTATAAGTTCAGGACAGATATGGGAGCAAGATACAGCAATAAAGGACTTTAATAATTTGGTGGTGAAATATCCACAGGCAAATTTTGCTGATGACATTAAAGTAAGTGAAATTAGCATAAATGCTATTGTAAACGCCATATTTATGGGCTTTACAAACTATTTACAAAGGTATATGGTGAAGTACTCAGTTAACGATGATGACAATGACAAGCAGCTAATAATTTTTGATGAGTTAGATATATGGTTGAATGATTGGGAAGAATTGTTGACAAAGGATGGTGCTGGTGTTCTTTTGTTTACTTATGATTTTTATCATATTATGATATGCCGGTCTTTTATAACCACCAATAAAATTGATATCAAACAACACCCGATCTTCTTCGATGCTGTATTGTTTACCATGAAAGAACACGCCTTTTCTCTTCTAAGAGGTTTCTTAAGGCTTCCACCTTCATTGATTAAAGGTGCCCCCATATTCACAACCTATGAATTGGTATATGCATGTTTATCTCTGTGCGATTACATTCATTTATTTGAACAAACCGAAAGACAGCATGTCTTAAGTCAATGTACGAGAGTCTATTGGCATTTGAGTACAATTGGTGAAAAAATGAACGAAGCCACTGACAACGTCGGCATAATCATCAAATCTATCATTGATAGAAGTAAACAATCTGTTAATAAAGAAAATAAGGAACCAAGAAATAGCGCCCTAAATCAGGTCACACCCTCAGTATCTTCAGGGATACCCTCCAATATTGAATTAAAGCCCGATAATAGTGTGTCAAGTGAGCAGGTATCTCTTGCAACACAATTACCAGATGTAGACCAATACGACTCCTTCGAAGACTTTTTCAAAGGATTTTTCAGTAACCTTAAACCTAGTACTCAACAAATATTTGAATCTCCAGATTAAAGCAAATTCCAGAAGTTAATCGTCTGAAAATTCATTTCATCCATACTCAGAATAAAGGTATCACTGGTTTCCAAATAACTCTTAAAATATAGGTGCTATATAATGGTTGAATAAAACCTTTAATGATGATAATAATATATATGCCAATATAATAATCGTAAAATAAAACTTAAAGTTTTGCCGTTTGATACCAAATTTAATATTTTTCTACCTCCAAATTTACTTAGTTCTTGACCTTAACCAATTCAACGTCAAACTTCAAGACAGCATTTTCTGGAATGACACCTGGAATACCACGAGCACCATAAGCCATGTGTGGTGGGATATAAAGGGTACGCTTTTCATGTAGACACATACCTTCGATACCTTTATCCCATCCTGAGATAACCTGACCAGCCCCCAGTTTGAAATCAATTGGGACACCTCTTGCAATACTGCTATCAAAGACCTTGTCATTGGAAGCAAGCATACCTGTGTAATGGACAGAGACCACCTGACCTGGAAGAGCCTTTACCTTACATTTGCTAATCGGAACCTTCTTGGTAACATCAAATTCAAGGTCAGTAGCACCTTTAGTGGTACCCTTCCCGGCTAGAACCCCTAGGAATAAAGTGAATAGAACCCATAATTGTGGTAGCATCTTGTAATACTTGATGATTATTTCCTATTGTCCATATGAAATAAAAGTTTAAAGAAATCTGTCAGCCGTATTTAACAGGTTTTCCTTTATAAAAGAGCGGAACTGTAAATTTGATAATTGAAGCTTAATTCTTGATAAAGTTAGTGCATAGTGATTAATGCACCACTTGATGTGACATTAGTGTAAATATTTAATTTTAACAAATACTTGTATTTCATAAAGGATAGACTATTCTCTCTCTCTACACAGATATATGTATATATATCGATATATTATATATATAGGGAGACTAATATATAGGAAGCGATGATAAAGAAATAGACAAGGGCGAAAACAACCGTTTGCAATAGATTATAAAGAGAATGGACTTTCAAAATTTCATTAAAAGGTATATTCTCAGATTATATTACAGTTGTGTTTACAACTCATCTTCTATTTTTTGTTGTTCTTCAGCCTTAGCCTTAGCTTCTTTCTTTGCCTTTTCGTCTGCTGCTTGTTTCGACAGCGCCTCCTGATGAGCTCTCTCTTCAGCTTCGGATTTAGACTTGATTTCAGCTTCAGCCTTAGATTTGACTTTAGCTTCAACTGCAACTGCATCTATATGGTTTTTAGTATTTTTCTTGATGAACTCAATAATATTCTCTTCGGTTCTACTACCTTGGAAAACGACTGGCTTGGTGCCTACTGGAGAACCGGCAGGGTAGATAGCTAAGGTTGGATAGTCGGCAACCGGGAAAGAGACAATATCGTTGGCTGTAGAGTCAACTTCAGCGAAAATAAACTTCTTCTTGGTTTCTGCATCATCCGCAAAAATATCAGCAAGTTTGTTCATGATTAAAGAAAAGGCCTTACTGTGCTGACACCAAGGTGCGTAGTACTTGACAAAAACATCTTTGTCGTTGTTAAAAACAAAATTATCATGATTCTCACCAACCAATGTGACGATCTTTGCATTTTCTTGGTTCTGTGGAATGGCCTGTGATCTGGTATTTGGTTTAGCCTTACCGGCCTTAAAGTCCTCAATAAGTTTACTGATAGCTTCCTTGTCCAACTTCAAAGGCGCCTGTATCTTCTCATATTCCTCGTCAGAAAGTTGTTCTGTGCTGTACTTCAAGTTGTTTTGAATGTTGTGTAGAACAAACATTGGGATTTGTGGCTTAACGTTTAGAATCTTCATGTGTTCGCTAAACTTTCTAGCATCCAGACCGACAAAGTTAATGGAGCCCCTGTACTTGGTTCCTAGTTCAGTGAAGAACTTGGTATACTCTTCAAGTTCAGTTTCGCTACCGTAGAAGAAGTAACCGATTGGCAAGTTTGTGGACATGTATTCCCTGAATTGTTCTGGGCCGATGTTCTGGAAGAACGGCAAGCGCTCCATGGCTAACCAATGGCGAATGCTGTCTGCGGTCAAGTCTCCGCCACTCTCGAGGTAGGCAATTCTCTTTTCTTTAGGGAAGTGGACCTCCATACGCGGAGCAGAGAAATTTCTAGAGTCCGTAACAAAAATGAACTGTTCAGCTAGATCCATGGCAACCTTCTTAAACTCTTCATCGGCATTGTGGAAACCAGCGTTATAAACAACTGGTGTATCAGCCTCAGGATCGTCAATAATCTCACGGAGCTGGGCATTGCTGTCGATGGTCATAACGGGGTTCATCTTCAGGTTGGTCAAATAGTCCACAAGCTCTTTCACGGTCTGTTTACCTCCGTACACCTCGGCACCATTGAGACGGTGGTTCTTATAGATCTTCAAAGTAGGGTACCAGTTGACAAGCTGCTGGTCGCAAAGAACACCGTACTTGGAGCAGTCCACTTGGACAACAGGAATCTCCACGTCTTTCAATGCTTGTGCAGCTTTTTCCAGCCTAGGCATCAATAACCTCGAGTGTGTACACCATGGAGCGAAAAACTCCACCATCACCAATTGGTTTTCCTTGATAACCGTGGCAAACTCGGAAATGTTAACGGACGCAAGCGGCGATCCCGGATTTGGAACAGCATTAGGCAATTCCAGAGCAGATGTCAGACCAGCAATACCTACAGCCAACAATGACAAACAACTAACCATTCTTTTTATCTACGTTTGTTGGTATCTCTCTTTCTCTATCGTTTTTCTTGTCGTAACAAAGGTTTTTTCTACAGAATGTGTAGCTCGATTCCTCCCAATTTTAAAGACTGCGTTCCCACGTCCAGATGCAAACCAGAAATATATGTATATAGACGTATGTAAAGAGCAATGAGTGAGCAACTAGCCATTGATAACAAGTTAAATTCCAACTTTCTGGCATTTCAATGTTGCCAGGTGGTTTGAAAAAAAAAAAAGTAAAATCGAAATCATCGCGTACGTATGTTTAACGTGATGTATCTTGCAACGAAGTTGTAAAAAGTGATATTCGATAACATGATTCTCGTTAATAGTTACTAAGTTATATATATTATATAAGATAATATATATATAAGATAATATAGTTTATGTACTTTATGCAGTATCGGTTTGTGATATCATTCATTTCAAAACCCGTATCGTTCTTTATGCTCTTTTTTGCGTTGCTGTGCTCTTTTGTTTTGGATTTCCAGTGCCTCTTTGTGTCTGGAGGCTGTCTTGACTAAAGAGCTGAGGCTGGTATCCTTGATATCTATTGGAGGTCGTTGCTGTTGCTGTTGCAATTGCTGTTGTTGTACAATTTTTGTCTCTGCAAGGTTTTCGTCCCCACTCTTTTTCGTTTTATCACTTTGTTCTCGCATCGGTACGTTGATCATCGACTCATCGAGCTTGGAGTCGTTGAAAGTTCTCTGATAACCAGGATCAAACATATAAAGGAATGTATTATTGTTTTTAGCTCGTGTTTTCTGTCTGTAGTTTTAGTTTCAACTTTTTTCTCCTTTCCCTCTCTTTAACTGCTCAGTTTTGATATGAAGGTGAAAGTTAATTTAAGAGTTGTCAGTTTTCAATTGAACTCGCAAATTGGGCAAGTTGAAGAAACGGTCAGTCGGGTCAATGTGCTCTTGGATAAGTTGAAAGAAGTGACGTCGCACAGGAATCCTGACCTTGTGGTTTTTCCAGAGTTTGCCATCACAGGCTATAATTTCCACGACAAACCGCATATCCTGCCTTATGTGTCACGATACAACGAGGGCCCAAGCTTTGAGCTCGCAAAGAGGGTCTCGAAACAGTTCCATTGTTACACGGTGATAGGGTATCCGGAGGTGGCAAACGACGGCAAGACTCTGTACAACTCTGCTCTGGTGATGTCTCCAACTGGAGCGGTGCATTTTAATTACAGGAAGGCGTTCCTCTATGAGACCGATGAACAATGGGGTTGTGCCGAGAACCCCAACGGATTTGAGCAGTTCACATTGGATTTCAAAGGTAAGATAGCTGTTAAAGACTTTGAGGAACCACAAAATATTAGCCTGAAGACCTCAATCGGTATTTGTATGGACCTGAGTCCCTACAAGTTCAAAGCGCCTTTCCAAGAGATGGAATTTGCAACTTATAACTTGGAAAGGGGCACTGAACTGATGATCTGTCCAATGGCATGGTTAAATTCTAGATCCATCACAAGCTCTAGCCATAAGAGAGACACTTTCAGCCCTGATCAGCTTCAGGCTCTATTGAAAGAGCAAGGGCTGCCCATACAAGGATCACAAGGTAATTACCAAATTAACTGCAGTAATGCGGATAAAACAACACCTGTACCGCAAGATATTACTGATAAGTCAATTAGCGTACCTTCATACAGTGAACTCGATAAACCCGATATGTCAAATATAAACTACTGGATACTAAGATTTTTACCGTTTCTATCTTTAGAAGTACGGAGTGATTGGTTCAATAATTTTGCCAGCAAACTCCTTCCGTTAAGAAGATCATTCATGGGTGTTATGTCTGAAAGAACTTGGGGTTTTGCAAACAAGAATGCTCTTTTAGTCATTGCAAATCGGTGCGGTGTCGAAGATAGCAAAACAATATTTGCAGGTTCATCTGGTATGTATCTTTTCAATGGGAAAGAAGCAAATGTTAATGACACAGATTCTACGAATCCATCAGTAGAACTTTTAGGGAACCTTGGGAAAGCAAAAGAAGGCTTCATTATTCGTGATGTTGATTTTCAAGTTGATAGAGAATTTAGATAGCTTACGTAGGATAGAAAAGAAAATTAAATTTATTGTTTATCATATTATTAATAACTAGTCCGGTATCTATAAGTGAATATTTATGCGTTAACCGTAATCTGTGAAATAAGATTTAAAGGTATTTTTTTTCTTATTTCCTGGCATTTTGGAGTAATTTTATTTTGCTTTATATTTGATCATTTCGTCAACGAATTTATTATCATGTTCAAATATTTCGAGTTTCTGGGTTGAGAATTCAGTCTCGTAATTAATACCAATGTAATTCAGGTTAATAGTTTTTCCGTCTTCGTTCTTCACAAAAAATAATGGGCAGGTCTTGTCTAGAACACCCTCAATCTGATGCCACACGTTCGTAATAGCATCTTCTGTAACCTTTTGTAAAACAAATTCTTTGTAACCTGGTTCAAAGTTTTTGAGCAGATTATTAAATAAGTTTCGTTCATACAGGAAAAGTAACGGATCTTTGAATGGGTTCCTCAATGACTTGGAATATTTCTTTCTGAAATTTTCGAATAGGCTTATAATAGAATCGAATGATAATTCAGGATCGTACATTATCTCCAATTCTTTAGTTCTGAATGATACTACATCGAATGTATTATAAAGGGTTGCCATGATATCGTAAGCACTAATCCTTGCAAGTCCCTTAATAATAAAAAAATGATCGATACCCATAATTTCATTTAAAGCAAGTGGTATGGGCAAGATATTATCAGTAGCCAATTTGATCACTTTTTTCACAATCGGAAACGTAAGCCATGATCGCAAACCAGGCAAAAATGCTTTTCCCTGGTAAGTTAGATATTGGAAGTTTTTAGGCACTTTATATTCATTATTCAGAATCTCAATTGGCATTCTTGGGATTAACGCTGGGACACCATGAAACATTGTGTTGTAAAGAGGTACCAACGAACTAAAATTAACGAAATGGCCATTTCTGCAATTATACAGTTTCCTTTCCATATGGTTGAAGAACCGCTCCTCGGCAGATAATCCTTGTTCAAGTCTGATATCATGATCTTTGGGATGCTTTAAACTCAAACCGTGATAGCCTTTCAAATCTTTCATTTGATCTCTAGTAAAACGTGATCTGTCCTTTAGCATTTGCTCTATTTCACTAATGTTTTCCTTCATAAACCCATATTTGAATGGTTCAAAATCTTGATATTTGATAGGCTTCTTGATGTTGTCAGCTTCAACGTTAGTTTCTAAAAACTTTCTCATAGTCGACCTAACAGTCTCAGAAGAAATACTTAATCCTGTAATATCTATATAGATACCTGTGTCGATATCTATAAATCTTGCATCAATGTTGTTGTTACCGTTACCATGGCTTCTGATGGTAATTGCTGAGTTGAAATCCAAGAGAAACCGGCCATTTCCTTCTCGCGGATCTTCTAAAACTAATGTTTGGTTGAAGTATTCAGCTAATCTATTGAGGTGACTGATTGGCATCTGCAGATCAAAGTCATCGTCCCATGGGAATGCCAAACCATTGTATAGATGACCGTATAGGGTACCGTGTGCAAGCCATGTCACGAAGCCATTGGATCTTGTGAACTTCAAAAAGGTTCTGATCATAGCATTCAATCTAGTTTGGTATTCATAGTTGTTGGTTGTAACATCAATAGTCAACCCTACAAATCTTGAGTCCCTGTGAGTCCCTGGAAAAGTAGTTTTCAATAGGTCTTTACATTCTTGGAAGTACTTTGGTTGCGACATAGGATCTATCTTCACAGAATATCTTAAGCTGTCTAAATAATGTTTTTGATGAATAGTTAAAGATGACAGATCACGAGATTCCAAATCTCTTATTTTGTCAAAGGGATTAAATAAAAAATCATCCTCTTTCAAATCCACTAATAATTCATCATATTTTATTTTATCTGTTTCTTCCACATCAATTTTATATTTGGTGTTTTGGTAACCTTCCAAGAATTTCGAAAATAATTGAGTGTGTTCAAAAATGTAGTTATCATCAATGTTCTTTCTTTCTATGAACTGCCGAAGAAGTCCAGATTGAATTAAATTTTGTGGTTTCCTTTCTTTGCCAACCGGGAATTGGAAAGATGTTTTATCCTCATTTAGCACCGTGATTGACAAAGGGTTATTGGAAGCGGAATTTAATAGTGCAGCTCTCATTTGGATCGTGTATTTCTCAGGTCTCATATCACCTTTGATAGACTTAATCTCAATTGGTAACTGAAATTTCTCCTTGTTCTCTCTATTTGAGCAGAAATGATTAACATCAAATGGTTTTCTTAAGTAGGCCTTTTTAATGTTATTAACCCAAAACTGCTCGTTATACTTGAGTCTCTCTGATTCAAAAAGATGCTTCCCGATCTCCGCCTCTATCTTTTCCAATTGTTCTTTCTCAAACATTGCTGAGTAAATGAGGTCACAGTTTACCTGTGAAAGTAGTTCATCACTGAGGGAAAGAATGTCATTATATTGTTCGTAATTTGCCCAGTCATACCATGAGAAATCAATGAATTCCGGGGATTCGTTCATTATGTGGTCTAGAAGGACAGCCCAAACTAGCCGGGGGTCGTTGTCGTAAAATTCAAGTTCATCAATATCGTCTACAAATGTACCGCGCTTAGGACCGTGAGAAATAGCTAACAGTTTCCCTTTATAAGTATAGTCATCCAACCAGGACATACTCGTATCGTAATTCAACTTCTTGTACACCGACGTAGGCTTCAAACGGCGCACGTCCTTGGTATGAGAAAGCAGTTGATGAAGATATTTGGGATGCCCTTCCTCTGGATCATAGTACACACGAATAAGTAGAAAAACCTGTAAGCATAGCCCTAGAAGTATAACCCGTTTAATAAAATACTGTGATCTGCCTAAAAGGGATCTAAATGCTCTAAAAAATCTAGTCGTCACCCTCGTTCGGGGCATCGTGTCTTCTAACCGACTTCCCTCTAAATCAATATGCATTGGGACCATCGGAGTTTTAATATAAGTGATTTGATCTGTTATTAGCTACGTTGTAGTCCTTCCTTTCCTTATGTCTTTTGGTCATCCGTTGCTCGAAGTGCGCAATAGTAGTGTAAAAGTACAATAAATTCAACTTGAATTATGTGACTAGGGTTATAATAACTTCCAGGGTCGTCGATATTTCGACTTTTTACTACTCCTCGAAATTTTAAATTCTAACAGTTACGGAGCGGAGAGGCCCTTAGACGTGCAAAAAATTTCATTACCAAGACAAACTAAAAATAACTTGATACCAGAATGAATGATAGATTATAGGCCAGCACAAAGGTATAATATATAATACTAGTCTGTATAAGACAGCAAGAAATATTGATTGGTCATTTTGGGCATTGACAAATTCCTCATCACTTTTTTTCACTCCCTTTGTTATTTCTGATATAATATAAAATAGAAAGTATTTAGTGTTACACAAACAATTGTCTTCCTCAAAACGAGACACTATTTTGAATCGAGTGTATTCAAGTAATATTTCTTCCAGTTTGGAAATAAAGAGAAAGAGGAATTCACAGTAAGAAGAATTGGGAGTAAAAAAATTCTTTAGAATGTTAAGTTTTAAAAAAAAAGCTGGAAAATATTGTAAATATTAACGGGAAAGAAAAGTTAGAGACGAGGATATTACTCTTCCTCTTCATTTTCTTCATCCCTTTCTTCTTCATTCTGCTTTTCAGGTTTGGTCTTCAAAGCATCTTCAGGTATTATGAACTTGTCTTCGAATTTGATATTATTTTCCTCTAGGATACCTCTCAATCTAATGATCTCCTTGTAGGACTGATCCAGAGCCTCAGACATCTTCTCCTGAGCCTTTTCCGAGGACGTTTTTGTCTGCTCGGCAACGATACGGGAGATAGCCCACTTGTTCATGTGGTTACTTTCTGATTCCTTCAATTTCTTAATCAACGCAGCAGCACTTGTCAAGATACCGGCCTTACTGTACTCCGGCTTAGGCAGCAGCTTCCTCAAATTGTCAATAGCCAAGTTGATAGTCTCACGGCGTCTTCTTTCAACCTCTTTGTGGGACTCCTTACGTAACTTCCTCCAGTCTTGGATGGTTTCCTCGGTGACCTTGGTGATTCTACCCCTGCGTCTCTTATCATCACCTTCACCTTTACTTCTTAGATGTTCCATCAAGTCCTCAGGATCGGAGACATCTATAGTGGTATCGGGTCTAGCACTACCAGACAAGTCCTGGTAATGGATCCGGATCGTGGAAACAGCAGCCTCAGCATCGTTCTTAACACCAGTGGATCTCCCAGCTTTCTTCGCAGCGCTAGCGCCATTATGAGAGGAAGCTGCGCCTGCTCTTCTCTTCTTATCCTCGTCCTCGTCCTCGTCTTCCTCATCCTGTTCGAAATCCTTATCCTTTTCCTCGTCGGTATTTTTGTCACCGCCAACATCCTCCTCGTACTCTCTACCGTCATTCTCATAAGCTCTACCTTCATCCTCACGACCCTTCCCATGCTCCTCATCCTCGTCCGGACCAGCAATATCGATATCAGAGACCTGGCTACGGGACGAAACCTTCCGCTTCTTGTGGGAGCCCTCCTGTTCTTCTTCTTCTTCCCCTGCATGCTCTCCTCCCTCACTGTCGTGTTGGCGTCCATTAGCCTCCTCACGATCCTCCTCCTCCTCAGAACCGTGAACGTAGTCCTTCAAATGCCTCTCCAACAGATCATCGTCCAGCTGTTCATGGCGTCTAGACTTCTTAGTCCTGCGTTCCATCATTTCTAGCAACCTGTTTGTTTATTTGTTTATTACAAAACTCAAAAGCCAAAAACAATCTCAATTGACGTGTTATCTCAAAACTTCAAACTACTGAGATACCAAATTGCTTCAAAAGGCTTTGACAATTCAACCGAGCCAATATAGATGTTTCTTTAAGGTATTTGATACTTAAACAACGTGACCTTGCTGTTATATAACACGTGAGGATCCCTCTTTTTTTGTTTTGTTTTGGGCTTTTTGGTCCCAAAACAAATTTTATAATTTCTCTTCTTTTGTTTACCTTCAATTCTCGTGAAACGCGATTCGTTCCTGGTGAGTTGGCCACATGATCTATACGTTTCATCTATTTGAGAAGGTATTGTTATTGTTATTATTGTTATTATTATTATTACTACCAGAGATATAAAATAATTAAAGAGATTGTGGTGTTTCAGCATATATATATATATATAAAGGTATTTGCTTTAGAGTGGTGCAGTTACTTCGACGTGTATAAGGATATCATCGATGGACGGTTACCTATCGCGCTGTGCGGGATATCGAAGTGGTTATGTACCACTTTCTTTTTCGGTCTTGGCGTGTCTGCCAGAGAGAGTTCTGTCAGGACCTTTGACGGGGAGCTGGTGGGAGATCTGCTGCTACTTTCGACGCTGGCGTCGCCGCCCTCACTGGTCATGCCAGATATTTTTGCGTGCGCAGCCATTTCCGCAGCAGAAGATGGCACAGGTTTCTCTAACATAGAGTCCAGGTTATTGTTGTAGTCCACGGATTCCGCATCATCGTCAAGAGAAAACTTGACATTGTGGTGAGGTGGTGTTGATGCCTGTTCTTGGAGGAGCTCCTGTTCTCTGGCCTCGACCTGTCTGGCCTGTTCTTGTCTTATCTCTTCCTGCTTTATCTGCTGTTCTTCCTTCGACAGCGGGTGCTCCGCTATCTCAACCATTGATCGAAGCCTGGTTGTGCTCTCAGTAGCCACTCTGGATATGGAACTCGCCGCACTTTTGTACGACTCAGCACCATCGGTGTCGTCCTTGGTGGTAGGTGAGGCAGGTGGTTGATCGCTGGGGTTCCGTAGCGATGATGTTTCATCCCTGCGTGGGATCTCCTCGTAGGTAGCAGAGACATCACCAGCTACAGTCTCAATCGTCTTCTCTGTGAGCTCGTTGTTGGCATAGACAATACCGTCGATTGTCGTCGCTTTCCTCAGTTCAGGTTCATGGACTTCATCAATATTAAAGGGATGGACACATGTTTCAATACTTTGGAACCATGGATCGTTAAAAAGGTCTTCCATTGTGTATCTAGTCTCCGGCTTAGGATCTGCAAGTCTCCACGCGACTCGCGATGCCTCTGTGCTCTTAAATTGTTTGGCTAAACTGTATTCACTACCTGGACCTGGTTTGTAAACGCCTTTTGTTCTGAAATTAGGATTACCATGAACTATAAAATTTTCATACGAGGTCTCGTACTCTCTAAATCTCAGATCCGTGTTACACGAGTCCAAAAATGGAATGATGCTATTCACCATGGTAATCAACATAATACCGAGAGCGTATGGGTCCATTTTCAAAGGATCATACGGTTTTTGTAAGGACTCTGGATAATGTTTCTTCGCATCCCAGTACATGACCTCTGGAGGAGTATAAGGTGGAGACCCTATCATACCTTCTGTTGTCTTCAATGGACTATTCAGGTCCTTAGGGTCCTTATGGTACCAATCCGAGATACCGAAATCAGTTAACTTGCAAACACCCTCCTTAGACAGTAAAACATTTTCTGGCTTCAGATCTCTATGTGCAATACCATTCTCATGACAAAATTTAACACCCTCAGCTACCTGTTTAAACAAGCAATACTTCTCATTCAAGGGTACATTCCTCCAGCCACTTCTCTCCATCAACTCGAATAAATCCTTGACTCCAAGTTCCATAACAAAGCCCCAACCTCTCGTTGTATAAGTTGTAGTAGGTACTTTCAGCAGGTAGAACGTCTTTGTGATATGTATGTTGTGACTCAAACTCTTTGCAATGATGAACTCCTTCGAGCATCTCTTGTAAAATTTCTCGGGAGTCTCGTGGTATATCATATTCAACTTCTTCAGTGCGTATATATTCTTGGCCTTATATGCCGATCTAATAGTCCTAACTTCACTAGATCCACCAGAACCAATAGGTTTGTTGTTCGAATCAAAAACGAAGTTATCAGTCAAACTAATACTAAATTGCTTCATCTCCTCAGGTAGGAACTTGTTAGGGTCTTCAATAGGTAAAGGTAGCATTCTGATCTTCTCATTACCGTCATGCATGTAGAAACTAACATCATCCTTATGTTCCTTCAAAACATCAATGTACGCAGTATCTGGCCTCTTCAGGTTAGGATTCATCCCGTATGGGTTGTACACCATATGCGAGTCCGCATTCGAGCTGCCCTTCGAGGACGTTCTCTTGGCTGTGACAGGGCTCGTTGTTGAGTTGTCGCTGTTATGGACAGAGTTGTTCTTATAAAATATATTTGTGGATCTATTGACCACAGCATGGTGTGTATGGGCATCTCTTCTACCCGCGATAGCAGAGCCACCACCCATCGCAGAGACATTACTCACTGGTCCACCAGAGGTTCTCCTCTGTATAGGTTGCGGTCCAGGTGCGCCTACATGTTTCGGTTGTTGGTTCTCCTGGACGAAAGGGTTGTGACTATGTTTAATAAGGTCATTCAAAGCCACGGAAGACTTAGCTGTGGAGACAGGACCTCTAGCAAAATTGGCCTCGACATTGGGGTCTACTTTTTTCCTACCTACTGAACTAGCTCTCAGCCTGCCACTAACTCCGCTCGAAGCGTTGCTTGGATGCCTGGATAAAGACACCGGCCCTCCCTTGAGCCTGTTAGGGGACGTGCTGGTATTTCTTCTCCTAACCACGTCTCCGGGTCCACCGGCCGTGGGACTCTCACCTGCCTTAATAGGCGAACCAGTCTCTGAATCCAGCACGGGTCTGGCATTGTTATCTGCCGCTGAATGTATAAGACGCCTTCCAAGCTTCTTGAAAGCACTCACAGACGAACTCTTGTGCAAGTCCTCTTTCTTATCAGGCATGTTTAGGTGCTTTTTGCAGTTGTTATTAGTGTTTTTATTTAGAAGGGGAGTATTGCTCCCCTTATATAGTCAAATTTCCTTTTTTTTTTTATGTTATTTTTTTATATTATGTATTTTTATCACATGGTGCTAACGTGATGAGCATTCAAATACCAAATGGAAAGTAGAGAGTACTAGTATAACTGCAGCAGGCTACACAGTTCGGTGACACTCCAAATACAGAGACTGTAGCAAATGGCCATTCAGTATATTCTGTGTTTTAATAAGCAGGGGGTGGTGCGACTGTTGCGATGGTATGACAAGGTGCTGGAAGAGTCCAATGCTAACAACAGCAACGGCGTTACACATCAGGAGAGGTCACAGGATTATATAGCGCAGATATACAGGCTGATATCTTCAAGGGACCACAGACACCAGAGTAATTTCGTCGAGTTCTCTGAATCCACGAAGCTTATATACAAGAGGTACGCTGGTCTGTACTTTGTGTTTGGGGTGGATCTCATGGACGAAGAATCGATCTACCTGTCCCACATCCATCTCTTTGTGGAGGTCCTGGATGCCTTCTTTGGCAACGTGTGTGAGCTCGATATAGTGTTCAATTTCTATAAGGCGTACATGGTCCTGGACGAAATGTTCCTCGGTGGGGAGATACAGGAAGTCTCGAAGGATATGCTATTCGAGAGGCTGAGTACTCTCGATAGACTGGAGTAACGCCATATCATATTATATATATATATTAATAGTCATAATAAAATCTAAAAACATTTAAAATTGTTCTCTTCTAGTTCTTGGTTCAGTATGGGTGATACCGCGTCCCACACCTCACGCGATACCTCAGCTATTCCTTTACCTGTAACATCGACCACTCGCAACTCGTCAGGATCGCAGAAGAAATCAAGCGTCTCCTGGAACTTAACCTTCACTTTGGATTGGAACACAGTATCCTCGTACCTCTCTTCACCGAACCCTGCGCGGTCACTTAGCGAGCCGTCAGTCGTTAGGAACACTGTCAGGTCAGGCTTTAGCAAGCCCTTGTCAGACTGCATACACCATTGTATATCCATCCCGGGCACGTCCTTTGCGGCAGAGTACGCTACCCCCGAGAAAACGTACCTGTCAAGCACCACATGGTGCCCTTGATTCAGTGCCTGCTTCAACGCAGAGATATATTCCCACCTGTTCGCACTGAACAGCAGGTGCACGGCCTGGTCCGGCAGCACGAATGACTTGTCAGTCAAATACTTGTTAATCAATTGACCTATCTCGCTCTCCCGGTTGGGGAATTTGGTCGCTACCACCGGCACGCCAGTCTCATCTGCCAACTTCTTCGTCAACGCTTCCACCTGCGTAGTCTTCCCTGTCCTGTCCAGACCTTCAATCAATACCAATTTACCGCGAGCCATTTCCTTACTTCTTCTTCTTTGTTTCCCTCCAGCAAAGTGCAATTCTTCTCAGTTTTATTCCACACCATTACTCTCTTTTGGCTTCAATAGGTCATCGGTTATAACAGTAGCAACTAGCGATTCCATTTGATTTTTGTCAAATTTGTCCTTACCCTTAAGGATCACTATAAGAACACCTGCTACCAACGAATTAGTATCTCCCGGTAGCCAAGTTGGTTTAAGGCGCAAGACTGTAATTTCACCATTTGAAATCTTGAGATCGGGCGTTCGAATCGCCCCCGGGAGATGTATTTTTTTTTTGTTTCATTTCTGGGTCGTCACAATGGTGTCATGGTCTACTGCAGGCCAATTTTTAGCGACCAATACTACAGTGTTAATACTTTACAGCCACCGCACCCACGCCAATGGGTGCCCGGACGACATAAGATATAACACATCGCTGCGTCTATATAGTAGTATTGTATAATTGATTTGTTATATTGATTTGGTACTATATACTATATACAATATTGCTATAACCATATAGCCCTATAATACTGTACATATACAATAACACAATATAGTACAGTACAATATAGTACAGTACACTGCAATATATTACAGTATAATAAATTACAGTATAATACAACGACGAATTTACAAAATCCAGCTGCAAAACCAAGGGGGCCCCCTTGGTTTGGGTAAGTTCGAGCATTTTTCCTACACCTTTTTCTGAGCAAAAACCGACTGATTTTCCGTTTTATGAATCGGTTCTGTCCCAATTCGCAAACTGGCCATGTCGTGGGGTACGATACAATAATACACCCCACATCCATTGTGTCCAGCCGTTCAGTTTACTACTGTTATGATTTAGCAAGTGTATCTGTATATATATATATATATATTTATATATTATATCGATTATCTGTTACAGTTGTTACGATACTCTAATTACAGTGGAAACATGCATGTTTAAGTTCTTTTTGTAGGGGGGAAAGGGCTGGATTGAAATGCTGAAGAAGGGGCCATCATCTAGTATCATTACAAACAGAACAGGACACCAAAGAAGAATATAACGTAGACCGTTTTGGGTGGGGTTCACACATCACGCCACAAGTAAGTCATTCACTGTTACGTATATAATTACCAATGTATATGAATTTCTTTTCTTTCCCGCTTTTCAAAAGATTTTGATAAAAGAATAGTACAAATGAATACAACCCACAAGGTTAATATAGTGTCTCTTACACATAGGAATACGTTATTTTGTTTCTATTTCGTTTTTTGTAGGGTTAGGTTTTTTGGATATTGCATATACAACGGTATGGAAAAGTTGGGAAGTTTGGAGTCGAGTTTACCGCCTGAGCAGCCGCCTACCAAGCAGGCTATCTCTGTGCTGAATGGGGAGCTCTCGCAGGAATTCAAGTTTGCTGCAAACTCGGTTACGAAGCTGTATAGGTTGGCGAACGAGAAGACCAGCCTCGTGAGGCACCAGGGCTACGTGCAGTGTGTGGAGGATCTGCTGGGGTTTATGGATGACGGCGTCACTGTTGAGGATATACGGGAGTGGTGTCTGATGCATCTGGATGAGAAGATGGAGAACAGAGAACCGCGTGAAAAAGAGAAGGTAAAACCCAGACTCAGTTTCAACCTGAGCGAGGACACTGTTGGAAAGACGGTGAGCCAGGAACTCGCGGTCCCGACGTTCAGGCTATCTAGACCGCCTCCCAGTGTGGAACATTTGAATAGGACCGTACGAAGGAGGTATCCTACGAAAGGGTATGCGCAAACAACAGCGCAGACAAAGAACCAGGATGAACACAGTGATAAGAAACCTAAAATATGAGATCGATTTCTCGTGGTAAAAACTAGACATGAAAATAATAATAATGTGTTATTGCCACTTACATACAATAAAACCTGTTGTGGGACCAACCCCTAAGAATTGTTTTGAGGCAAAGGTACGCCTGTGTACTTGCAGCAGGTATCTCTGCACAGGTGTGGTTTATCTAATTTTCTCCATTCAACAGTTCCTCCCCCTCCCCAGCATCAATATATTTTCCCAGACGTTTATATAATCGTCAACATAAATAAATTTGCATTAATAATAATACGTAACCTTGAAAACCTATTCCGTAAATGTATAGAAATGGTATAGAGGATGATTTGTTGTCTAGAAGAAATATTGGTATAGTGGCATATGACAGTACCTCCGTTATGAAATTACATATCCGCGATAGTTTAATGGTCAGAATGGGCGCTTGTCGCGTGCCAGATCGGGGTTCAATTCCCCGTCGCGGAGAATTTCTATTTTTTTTTTTCTTGCTTTATATACAATACTTTCCCCACAATGAAATATGATTGTTGAAACTATCTTGTCTGTTGCTATTATCTCATTTTGTTTCTATCACTTTATTATGGTCAGCCAGTTATGTGGCTAGTGCAAGTTGTAGAATTCTACTTTAACCCCCTCGGGCATGGTGTGGCGCAACTGACACCATACAGCAGATACGTTTAAAGCGTGTCCCAGTGGCCGAGTGGTTAAGGCGATGCCCTGCTATTCCACAACGCGAACAGCAACTAGGCATTGGGTTTTACCTTCGCAGGTTCGAATCCTGTCTGTGACGCTAATTTTTTTCTTTTCTAAAAATTTAATTTTTTTTATGTTTTCCGTTGTTTTGTTCTTTCTTAAAACAGCCCCACCAGCACTTTTTGCATTCCAAGACATAATAATAAGCATTTAATATAGGTATATATATATATATAGAGGTTATCGAGCTATAACATATTATGGATCCGAGTCTGGTATTGGATCAGACACTGCAGGATGTGTCGAATTTGCCTGCTGAGTTCCGGTATTTTTTGGAGGAGATCGGAGCCGCTGATGGGGAGGCCATGGAACTCAGGAAGAAGTACCAGCAGAAGGAGGCGCTGCTGCACAAGTATATCAAGCAGAACGGTTCTTTGAAGGTGAACCCACGGGAAGGGGAGCTTACTGAGGAGGTAGGGGAGTTGATGGCGCAGGTGCAGGCGATACAGGAGCAGAAGTGCAAGCGGGCGAACACGATACTGTTTTTGGTGTCGAGGCATTTGGCGAGGCTGGAGAAGAACATTTCCATATTGGAGGAAGACGGGTTGCTGGCGCCTGCAGAGAACGGTGTGGACAGTGGTACTGATTACTCTCGCGAAAGTTCTGTGTTTGCTACGGAGCGGAAGCGGAAGGCGCCGGCCGATGAGTACGGGCCGCGGCGGAAGAAGCACGGTCGGTCGTTGTCCAGCACACAGCGTGAAAGGCAGAAGTCCAACAGGGGTTCTGGTACAGTACCGGCAGGTGGAGGCGCGGGCGCAGGCGCAGGCGCAGGTGCCGCGGGAGGTGCTTCAGCTTTGACCACTGACGATTCACAGGATCTCAAGTCGCCGGGGTCTACAGAGAGAGACGGGACACTGGATCTGCAAAACTATCAAGAAGAACTATTCTCTAGTATGAATGATAACGAAAACGAGGACCAGAATTTGTACTGTTTCTGCCAACGGGTATCGTTCGGTGAGATGGTTGCATGCGATGGACCAAACTGTAAGTATGAATGGTTCCACTACGAATGTGTAAACCTAAAGGAACCCCCGAAGGGTACTTGGTACTGTCCAGATTGTCAACAGGAAATGGCCAAGAAGAACAAGAAGAAGAAATAATGTTGTCCTGCACTATACCATTGTCATATTGATCATGTTTGACGAGCCGGTGCAAAAAAAAATTTTTTCAGAGTGAAAAAAAAAAAAAAAAATTTTCTGAGATGGGCATCTCTAAAACCTGGTGATTTCTGTTTGATATCCATTGATTAATTTGATCTTAAAACTTAACAGCTGCATCTTTTAAAGCCAGTAAGAAAAAAAGATACACTAAAAACAACTATTATACAACAATGAGTTTCAGAGGTGGTTTTAGAGGTGGCCGCGGTGGCTCCAGAGGCGGTTTCGGCGGTCGTGGTGGTGCCAGAGGTGGTAGACCAATCCAACAAGGTCCGCCAGATACGGTTTTAGAAATGGGAGCTTTTATGCATCCATGTGAAGGTGACGTTGTCTGCCGCTCGATAAATACCAAGATTCCATACTTCAATGCTCCTATTTACCTAGAGAACAAAACACAAGTCGGTAAAGTTGATGAAATTTTGGGTCCATTGAATGAGGTATACTTTACTATTAAATGTGGTGAAGGTGTTCAAGCTACCAGTTTCAAAGAAGGTGACAAATTTTATATTGCTGCCGACAAGCTGCTGCCAATTGAAAGATTTATTCCAAAACCAAAGGTAGCTGGTCCTCCAAAACCAAAGAAGAAGAAGAAGAATACTGGTGCACCAGCAGGTCGTGGTGGCGCCAGGGGTGGCTTCGGTGGCCGCGGTGGCTCAAGAGGTGGCTTTGGTGGTCGTGGTGGCTCAAGAGGTGGCTTCGGTGGTCGTGGTGGTTCAAGAGGTGGTTTCGGCGGCGGCCGTGGTGGCTCCAGAGGCGGTTCAAGAGGTGGTTTTGGCGGCGGCCGTGGTGGTTCCAGAGGTGGTTTCGGTGGTCGTGGTGGTAGAAGGTAAATTTTATGACCGAATATGTCATTTAGTAAAGAATTGTATGATACAATAACAGAGAACTTGACTTGAGGTAAATCGTTGCCCAAAAAAAATAGAATCTAAACTGATCGAGCCATTTAAGATGCTATAAAAATGTTCTTTTTCGCATTCTTCTCCTAACCCAAATATTATGACCATTAGAAAGCACAGAAAATTTACAACCATATTCTACTTTTTTCTCCATTATATTTCTCCTTATGGACAATATTTTTTCTTTTATTTTATCTTCCTTATTTTTTTCAAGTATTTAATTCCCACCTGTATTCTTTCTGATGTTTTATAGCATGAAGAGAGTATATATATAATGTACCATATAAATAATATTAATAAGTTATTTGAAATTACTAAAATCAAAGATCTGGTTCATGCCGAATGAATGGAATCATCAATCGTAATGATTGCAACTATGAATAAAAAATAAATGAGTGATGAAAAATATTGAATAATTAAATAAAGTACAAAATGAATCGAAAAAAAAGTCTTAAAAGAGACTGAAACGTGCCAATATAAAAAAATGGATGTTCCTCCCATGGAAAGGAGGATCGAATAATAGGAATGGATGACTGTGTTACTAGAAGTGCGGATTTCATCATAGGTAGAATTTCTTCTTCTCCTTGTCCATTTCTGGTCTGTGTTCCCATTCAGTTTCTTCTTTAAGGCCTTTTTGTATTCTTCTAAGCTTCATTGTAAATTGAGGACCCAATTCCTGTAGACCAACTTTCTCTTCGTTCCTGAACACATAACGGTGCCTTCTGAAGAATATATAGTCTCTCTGGTTGTGTAATGTGATTACTTGTCTACCTTCAAAGTCAGGATTCTTGGGGAAAATAGATTGAAACAGCCTACCGACAGTCTTACCAAGCCTAGTTTGGAAGTTATTTAGAATTAGCTCTGGGATGTGACTGGTTGGTCGGCCGTGGCCAACAATCTTTTTAACTTCGACATAGGAACTGATCTTAAAATAGAAGGAGGGTCCTTCAGGTAGATGCATGAAGGTTAGACCTGTAACTTTCTTTTTATCCTCATTTATAATCACGATATCGGTGAAATTTCTTTTCGAACACATATCAGCAATTTCCTTTAAAGTAAACCCGAACTTTCTCTTCATGAAAGTGACATTAGGCAGAATTTCAATAAGAACATTCGCAAACTCATAAGCGGCTTTTTTGGCATTAACATTAGTGGTCAGAAAAATTTTGGGAGGTTCATTATTGGAGTTGAAGTATTTCATCAGGTCATCCTCGTCACCTTCAATTCCCTGGCCGATGGTCTCATCGTACACTCTCATATTGTCTATTGTTTTCGTCACATTCTCCTTCAACCTCTTCTCCTTCATTTCAGGATTCTCACGTTCCTCTTTAGCCCTTGCGTGCCTCATCTTATGCCTATCCTTGTTTTTCTCATCCTTTAGCTGGGCAAACAGCTCCTGGCGTTTTAGCTTGTTGGTTATCTTTAATTGCTCCTTCGCCATCTTTTTTTTTTTTTACCTTAGTCTTTCTTTTAGGTACCCGTTCTCCCTTGATAAGCGTGAAACCGTTTTTGCTTTATTAATATATTCCCTGGATCAATCAGGTTATCTTGTCGAAACTTTTTATGTTCGTACTCAATATTGTGTATGTATTGTATTGTCGTTGCGATGCTCATCGCAACGACAATAAATTTTTCATTTTTTTCGTTTTTGGTACAAAAAAAAGAAACGAAATTGGGGTCACGTGATTTTATTTCCAAATATCCCAATATGCTAATATTTGGAATTAGTCTCAGTATTATGCTGGAAGCCATCGTTTCATGTAGTTGCACCAATAGATTATCTTGTTTATTATATTCCTTACATTTTTATATTATTTATTATCTTGCAATATTTTTTTTATGCAGTATTGGCTACTAAACGTGAACATTATAATTCCATTACAATTAATAAACAAAACACAGGAAAATGCAAATGGGATTTATTCCATATAATAAACAAATGGATATTAGATATGATGATACTAATACATATTTCATACATATAATATATATAGAAATCTTTTTGATCATTATTTTTTTTTATTTTTCATTAATTTCAGTATGCAGCAGCAGATGAGCCCTTGACAAAGTTGGCAGCCATGGAACCTTGGTTACCGTTAGCCCTACCTTCTCGTAATATAATATCCAGGATTTCCTCGATCTTTTTTCCCTTCCCAAACTCATTTTCGAGCTGGGCATGGGAGGCTTCACCTAAGATACCTTCGTTACCTTTACCGTCAGCATTAGTGAAGACCTTGAACAACCCCACAACATTAGCCAGCTTGCTAGGGGCTGGGTCCTTGATATAATCCTCCACAGCCTCTTCTGAATTGACGTAGATTATCAAATCAACAGCCTTGCCTTCATAAAAATACTTGATGACTTCAGACATGTATAATAGCTAACCTTAGTGAGTAAAAGACACAGAATTTTTTTTTTCCAAACGCAAAATAGAACCAAGTAAATATATTAGTTAGTTCCTAACGAATCGACTTAGTGAGGAAATATAAAACTCCATATGTATTTATTTTGATCCTCCTTTTATATACCATTTTTTTTTTTTTATTCAAGGGGTGGCCATAATGCTATGAAGACCAACAATATAAGAAGACCATGATTCTATGATACGGCTCTCTTATTAAATGATACGGGGGTAGAATCGAGGTGGTAAGGTTCAAGCATCCGCCCCTTCCCGTTTCTCCCCCTCGAATCAATAAGATGGCTGATACAGTAGAGGTTTTGATGAACGAAGACAATAAAAGCCTTCGAGGTATAGTGACTAAAGTGTAATCACAGTGTAGAAAAGGGGACTTTACGAAAAGGGGAAGAACAGAACAAGAATTCAGAACAGGCATTCAGATAAACAATGCCAAAAGAAAAGATAAGGTGAACTTGAAGAGAAATTGGAGCACAAATCATTAGCAGAAATAAGAAGCGTCCGGGGGGGTGGGGGAAGGCGAAGCAAAAGAGTATCCATTATTTAATACGAAAGTTGCTCATGATTAACTTCATAATAGTTATTGATGAAGTGATTAAACTTTGAACTTGATAAAAACTTGATTATCCTCTTTTAACATAACAATATTTACCAAAAAAGTTATTATTTATAGGATAAGTATAGAATTGAATACAAAAAAACAATCAAGCTTCTAAATTTTCAAAAAGCGAAAATACCAATAAAATAAAATAAAATAAAATAAAATAAAATCAAGTTAAATACTATTTCCTTTTAATGGTAGATAAGTATCCTTCCAAAATATATATAGAAAGTAAGTTAAGGATAAAGTAGAGTGAGAAGAAAAAAATTCGTATTAATAATTAAAAGATAGAATTGAGAAACACTTTTCTCCATCCTACAAAATAAACCTCGAAAAGCCTGAAAAAATAAAAACGAAGGATTAGTAAAGAAAGAAATAATGAAATCATTTTGAAATGGTTATAACTTGAATACTACCAGATTTAACAAAAAAAAATAGTAATGAATATTTTTCAAATTCAAGTGACGGAATGGTGGGGGCAATGGCAATATTAAGAAAAGGCATACATCTTTTGTACTATTAGTCAATTATCTAAACATGAACGGAGGACTTATAATAGTTCACACTGTAGCCGAATATTTAAGATCACAAGGTATGCCATTTTTTGGTTGTTAAACTTTGCATCCCTTTGCATCTTATATTCCAAACAATAATTATGGTAGGTAAAAAGCAACAACAATAACGATAAACTAGTTTTTTCTTATTTTTTTTGAACAATCCACAATATAGCAGTGGGGATGGTAAAAATATATTAAATAACAATTGGAGGTTGTTTTAGAGAGATTCAGGATAGGTCGATATTGGATAATTGTTAGTTTTTTATAGTATACTAGCCAGTTCTCTTTTATAAGTTGTAATAAATTAGGGTAGGGAAAAAAAAAAATTAACAATTGAAATAAAATCTCAAAAAACAGAAAAATTAATAAGAAAAAATGAATAAACTCGAGAAAATAACAAATGATAACAAATTGCAATATAAGAACAGTTAATTTCAAACAAAGGTAAAGCCTGCCGTGCCAGAGTTCAAACGCTCTAGGCCAGCAGTTCTATTATTCACAGATAGATCATTTGTGACATTCAATGTTGGCATGGTGTTAATTACAATTGGTTGGTTGCCAAATTGGTCATATGCATACAGATCTTTTGTTGGTAAAATATTGACAAAATTCATGTTTTCACGTCCAGGTAGCATATCAACGGCATTGAAGTTTTGGTTCTCCTGGTGATAAATATCAGAGAGCACATTTTGTGTTGTAGCAGTACCAGCACCATTATCCAAGCCAACTGGAGAGTAACCATACAATAACGGTTGTTGCGGTTGTGCTTGCTGCTGTTGCTGAATCAACATCTGCTGTTGCTGCTGCTGTTGTTGCTGTTGCTGTTGCTGCTGCTGCTGTTGTTGCTGTTGCTGTTGCTGCTGCTGCTGTTGTTGCTGTTGCTGTTGCTGTTGTTGCTGTTGCTGTTGATGCTGCAATTGCTGTTGGTACGTATTTTCGCTGTTTCTCATTAGAACCTTTTGGATCAGAGCAGTTTTCTTGGCCGATCTACCCCAAGACAATCTGACTCTTGAATTCGCAATAGGGAAACCTTGCATCTTGGTAATTGCATTTTCAGCAGACAGTCTATCAACATACTGGACAAAGCCACATCCCTTTCCTGCAGGAATCTTGACATAAATAATGGTCCCAAAGGGTTCGAAGAACGAGCGCAGTTCGTCCTCAGATACCAAGGGGGATAAGCCCCCAACAAAGACGGTGGTGTTATTTGGATCAGTGAAATGGTTCAACGCTGGTTGTTGAGGAGCAGGGTTGATGAATTGGGAAGTGGAAAGCGGGTGGCTGACACCCCTTTGATGTTGTGGCCCGCCGTCGTGCCCCAGTTTTTGGGTGGAGTTGGCGGCGTTGTTGTTGTTGTTGTTGTTCCCGCCGGCCATGCCAATCTTGATGGCTCTTCCGTTCAGGACACAACCTTGCATTTCCACCAACGCCCTCTGCTGGTCAACACCGTTACCGAACTTGACGAACCCGTACCCCTTCGAGATGCCCGTCATCTGATCGTACATGACCTTCGCATGCACGGTCGACGGATACTTGTTGATGAACAAGTCAAACAACTGCGCCTCAGTCACGTTCGGCGCCAGATCTCCCACAAATACAGACGTGTTGCCACTGTTCGTGTTCGCGGTCGTGTTCGTGTTCGCACTGCCGTTGCCGGCGCCGCTCGACTGCGACGACCAGTTCAGCTTCAGCTTCTTCTGCGGGAACCCCGGTATCTCCATGCCGTTCTTCAACAGCGCGTTCGCAGCATGCGCAGGCGTCGGAAACTCCACGAAACAGTAGCCGAGGTTCCTCCGCTGCTGTTGGAAGTCCGTCGTAGAGTTATTCCACATCATCCGCACACCGACATCCTCGCCCAGCGCGCTCCAGATACCCCTCACAACAGCATCGTCCCACAGCGGCTCCAGATCGCCCATATACAGCTGGCTCCCCAAAGGCGTCCCGTTATATCGCGACGCAGGCGGCGAATACGGCAAATCACTTCTAGTATACATTTGTACCTGCCAAATGCGGTGCTTCTTCTTCTTCTTCTTTTTCGATCCCTGTTTCTGTTCCCGTCACCCTTTGAGCTTCGAGATGAAAGATTTAGAGTTACAGTCTTTGCAATATCTTGCAGCTTTATGTGGTGTTTATCGGGAGGTGTTCTGTTTATATTATATGGTTATAATATATTATATGGTGATATATATATAGAGGTTTGTTTTCTTGTTTTTGTTATTTCATGTTTTTTTTTTCATCCTCGAGAAAACATTCGAGAGGGAGAGCAGCAACCGCCACAGAAACACACGCACGAAATATTCCCTACACACGTTTCTTCGAACCCTTCGAACCAAAAAATTTCTTTTTTTTCAGCCGGTGCCACAGAAACCGCCGCAGGAAGACGATCTTTTCTTTTTCCCCCGCGAGATCCGGCCAGAAAACGATGCAGGAAAGTTTTCTGCAGGAGAGTCTGTGTCGTATACTATTATTCGTGTAAAGTTATGTGATACATAATATGATAATACAATATAATAACAATAAATACGCTGTATTTATTGTTATTATATATTGTCTATGTGTGCTACTCAATGGCTTTCTTGTACTCCTTGCGTCCTCGCTGGTCTTTGGCTGGCTGGAAATCCGGCTGCATGGACTGCGCAGGGATGTAGAACCCGGATTTCAGTCTGTCGGTCGGCGACAAGAAGTACCGGCTTGCGTCAAACGGTTGCGTGTACGTCGAGCAGAACTCGTCGTCCCCCATGTCGGCCATCTGGCCGACATGGGGGCCAGGGAACCCTGGGACGCCATCGGAATTTGGGTTTCTATGAGCAGTATTCGTAAATGCAATGTCGTTATGTTCGTTAGGACCTGTGCTGTGACTCGGCCGCGGGGTTTCATCATCATCATCAGACCCGGGTTTCGACCCGGGTCTCTGAGCAGGTCTTCGAGCAGGTTTCCAAGCAGGTTTCCGAACCGAGGTGGATGGTCGAATGATACAATGGTTGTCACGACGACCTGCAATGCCCTTAGTGCCCTGAGGATAACGAAAATTGCTCGGCCTAGAAGAGCCGCCTAGCGAGTCTACTGTTGTGTTTTTTAGTGTTGAGCCAGATGTACTGCCGCTCCCTGTATGGGAGAACGCAGCTCCGGCAGATGCAGAAGCAGATGCATTTCCGGTAGCAGCCGAGTCTTTCTCGCCTTCACCATCGATATAGTCTCCACCTGCATAAAACGATGCAGCATGGAAAAACCCTGTCTTGGTATCTATCATCGGCTGTATCGCTGGCAAATGAGCGCCCGGCTGGTTACCTGAAGTTGGAGAGTTTGTCTCATACAGATTCGATAGATTAGTAACAGAGTTTGCTGCAGCCGGTGTGCTGCCACTCGAGCACAGAACAACAGGCGTACTGCCTGCAGAAAAGGACGACATCGTAGGAGAACTTTCTGCTCGAGGAAAAGTTTCTGGGCTATCAGTCTCCACCACCGCAGGCGCACTGAAGGGGCCCGCATGATCCATCGGCTGGTCCTTCTGAGTCGAATTTATGCTACCCCCCTGTCCCGAGGTATCAAATGATTTTTGCTTGAAATAATGCTGTTTCTGATGAAAAGAATCAGTTTTATTCTCATACTTGAACGATAAAGCCGGTTCCCTTATCGGTCTTGTGGTCACGGATTGCAGCTGATCCATGGCCTCTCGCCTCAAGTCTCTCTCCAGCGCGTCAGCTACCAGTTTATCATGTGGAACGCTGAACCAGTAAAACACTTTTTGCTTCTTCTGCGTCTTAACACACATATTCTTGAATAGGAAATCCAAAAACTTCGATTTTGGCTGTTCCAATACTGCATGTTCCCCTAACTTCAAACTTCTCAGGTCCGAAAATATGCCTTCCTCGAACTTCTTCTTCTGCATAACGACTCTGCCGAGATGGTTCATGCGATAAATACAAATTTTAACGATATCCGTACCTGTTATGTAAAATACGTTTTCCCAAAAGACACATGATATGTATCCGAGATCATCATTCAGGAAATACCGCCTAATCGCTTGGCCCGGTTGCCAACTTACTGGTGCGTTAGCTAAAAATTTTTTCAAACCATCGATTTGTTTTGCTGTATACTGCATTGCCAAAACATCTTGTCTGTCTGTCATTATCATATTACAAGAAGAATGCGGCTGTACAGAGCTCCCCTAATTTAATTTCTCCCTCTCTGTGATATTATTGCTCTAATATTTGTATAAAAATTCAGTTAGAGAAATACCAATACCGCCAAGTTATTATACCGTAAGAGGTATTATAATTATCACTGGTATTATTTTAATATTACAATTAATTCCTTAATATTATATTAATTCGACTTTAGGAATTGAATTAAAAAAACAAAAACAATGGGAAAGCTTACAGAAACTTCAAAGCTTTTTTTTATTGTGAAATAGTCTCTTATATTACTTTTTAAAACCTGTTCTTATTATGCAATAATAAACCTTTTATTTTTTATTTTTAATATAGTATTTTCTTTTTGAATAATTTAGAAAGGATAACTTGAAGAGGTCTCTTATTCCTTGAAGAAGAAATTATTTTTTAGCTATTATAACTTTCTTCACTATTTTGGATCCACTGATATTGAAAACTTAATATCTATAATTTTTGATCCTACTATATTTCAATTTAATCTTTTATCTTCAAAGTTTGGCAAAATATTATTAAGCAATCATATAAAGATGTAAGAATAAAAATACTGCTATTTCTTAATGAGTGTGTAAGACTTTCACACCTCAGAACTGTGCACTAATCCCAGTATTAACGGAGAGTGTAAATAACAAAATTGCATACCAACAGTAAGGAACCCAAATAAAAAACAACCAAACTAATAGCTTTACTTGACAACGGGCAATTAAAACAATGAAGTAGGGAAGAAAATAGTAAAAGAATATAGGAACACGTAGCTAAATGCAAGGAGGAAAGGGCAAACGTGGAACTTGAACTTACTTCTTCTATTTATTCAAAACGAAAGAACAAGGTTAAAGAAGATGAAGAACCATCATAAACAAGAAAAAAAAAATGAAAAAGAAAGAATGGAGGAACATCTATTAATACAATGGTGACAAGGAGTTTAGTTAGTGGAAGTCGATACCATACACCCGCAATGCTTCTAAAATGTAGGGCTCTGGATGATATACCTCGAACCGAGCCGTGGATTTTCTTGCTTATCTTGTGAACAGTAAACCGAAATAGTAACTTCTTCCGTTTTCTTTTATGCATAGAATGCAGGCCGGCCCAAATTCGCAGCTTTTCTATGCCCTGAACTCCACTTATATGAAAGTTATCTTGACTGTCTTCCCAGTATAGGTATTTTCCTTCTACATTCCTAACTCGTACTTAGAACTTCCTAAGAAGGATAAGGATGCGGTCGGAGATACAGGAATTAGAGAAGCTTCCAATGGAGAAGCAACAGTTAGGAACGAAACGAACGCAGGGTCTTGCCTAATTGAGGCCATGGTAGTTCAAAAGAAAACCCTTACTCAAAAAAGAAATAATAGCACGCGATGGCTGTGGTCAATTCGCATTGCCATGAAGCAGAAGAAATCTCGATTTCAACTGTACAAGCATCGTGAAGAATCGAATCAAAAAGAGATATGTCTAGAATGTTTGGCAGGTAAACAAAGCCCCGGAAAAACTTCCGTTTTTGCTAAAAATATAATTGTGGTAGGGAAGGGTGTCTGTGTAATTGTAATGCCTGGCCACAACTGTTGGTCACAAGTAACCCGTATGCACTCTTCTAGAAACCGGTGAAAAACCTTTCAAAGAAAAGGACACACACAAAGTGTGTGACAAAACTTTCTACAGTTATGTTTTGTCATCTTTACGAATGTACAATAAAACACTGTTGGGTCCTTTGCATCATAGGCAAAAGGGTCCGAGAAAGAACAACAATAAAAACATCCCTGCGTATAATGGTATTGATTGGAGGCGACCAGACGTAGGTGCTTGTTAAACTGGCAACGGCCACGAATCGTAGCTTGAACTCTTGCCGTTTCAATGAACATTTGTACCTTGCGTGGTTTTTCCACTCATTATCAGTGAGCCCTCCCCAAAAAAGGAAAAGTTTTCTCTCGAGGACAACTAGAAAAGAAAAGGAAGAACCTGCTGGCTATGACCATTCCTAATTGAAAAGAGCTATTGTCATCAATATTGTCATTCAATAGTTCTTTCTTTTTTCCTTTTTTTTTTGCTATATTTAGATTTGTCTTCAAAGAAATAAGACCAGCAAACCCCTCAGAGAATAATGGGTGGTGGTGGTGTAAAGCTCGAGTATATCCCTCATGCCGGCATCTGCGCTTTCTTGCTTATTTTGCTTACACAATGAAATTTATAACGGGTGAAAAGTTATTCTTTGCTTATTCATAACGGAAGTAGATCAGAGAGTTTTCTCTCCCTGTGTAAAACGAACTGCAGGGGAGGGGGGCACTTTCTATTGGTCCTCCTTGGTTCAACCATATTATATTTTCACTACTAGAAGAACACAGCAAAACAAAAGAACAAGTATACAAATCAATATACAACAGGACACATGGAAGATGCATTTCTTCTTACTCTTTTTTTTTCTTATATGCAGCTTGGTTATAAAAGAATAATATCAACATGAAATTGGATGAGAGAACAATTGATATACACGGGTAGGCCGACAAGATGCGGTGGAAACAGGATAAAACAATACAAAATACCATAAACCTGATATGCAGCTTCCAACATAATGTCCTTTTTTTTTTTTTAAATGCTTTCCTCTCGAACTTCTCTAACTCAGTTCCGCTAGTGTACTTATGCACTCGCGATAGAGCCCCCGCGCAGGGAATTGTTCGAATGGTGCGAGTCTAGCTAATGTTAGCACGTAGCTTGTTACTTTATATTTTAGGAAGGATGAAAATTCCCCGTACAGCTCTTGAATCAGTAGGAGTATTTCCGTTGTAGTTTCAATGAGATGCGTGAGCTCTCTTTCCGAGGCCGCAGTAACAGGGTCTGAAAACAAGGACGGCGAGGTGTCGTGTCTTGTGTAGAATTGGTTTCTTTTTGCCAGCGTCTGGAGTATATCTGGGGAGTTACCATAAACCTCGGAAACCATGCCATCGTGGACTACAGACAGCAGGAAACAATCGTAAACCGTTGTGTCTAATAGCTTTGCTATCGCTTTCTCTTTGTCATCGAGAGATAACTCCAGGTGCGCCATGATTGAGTCCATAGACCTTATGGACCGCCTCTGTCCTCGCTGCGGTGCAGAACTACTTTTCTCAATCAGGATAGGCAAACGTTCATCTCGGTGCGCCTTCTCCGATAAAATCACAAGCGCATTAGGGTCGTTATCGGAAAGCCTCGGCTGCGTCCCCTCGTCCTTCGCACGGCTGGCTTGACGCTGGCGACCTTCACCGTCACCAGCTTCAACAACGGGCATCGTTAGATTGTACTTGCGACATGACCAAAGCTGGACGTACAGACATAGCGGATCCGAGGCCAAAACCACCTTATGGCCGTTACACTCCTCATAAAACACCCCATATACACCTAATTGGATGCGATCGCTTTCCACCCCACCAGAAAACGGGAATGTACGGTTTATCATAGACGAAGTCAAGGCCCTTACTTCCTTTGCGGATTCATGCTGAACAATCGGGAACCGGTCAAAGACCCACTTAACTGGCACAGGGACCATATTTTTCATATTTTTCATACGCTATTATTGTACTGTTCTTTTTCTGCTTTTCCAATGCTGTCTTGCCGGGAATATATGTTCGAGTAATACAAGTTTTATTCTTAGAAATCAGCTCCTCCTTTTAATAGCAATCAATTGGGTTGTGGCGGAGAGGAGAGTGGGGGAGAAGGGGGAGAGGAACGATGAGCAGGTACTACAGATTTCTTTTTAATGAAAGAACCAGATGAAGACCAAAAAAGGTACTACATTTGAAGTTCCTTTAGTGATTGCTTGCTGGCTATACAATATCGATCAGACAAGAGAAAGAGATGAGCCAAAAAAAAAGAAATAAATTACCCGGAAATATAAATCGTGAAAGACGATATACACATGCACGAACGTATGGGACGATATAAGATATACAGCGTCTGGGTTCTGGGGGGCTACTGTTCTTGCGAGACGAGAGACCATGCTAGGATGTGATTATGGGTATTTCTTTAAAAGCTGAGGCAACAAACCAAGAGTCTGTTGACTTAATGGAGTTCTGTCAACTGGGGGAACTTTGTAGTCGACGGACAAGATGGGGACTTGTGTGTGTTTTCTGCTGTCCGAATCTAGTTATTGAGCAATCGTTTGGGAGTGTATAGCGGCTGAAAACCAATCAATTTGTTGGCACAGCACGAGATACGAAACATGGTGATCATTTCGTAAAGTGAGACAAAACTGAATATAATAATTATTATCGCTGGTTTATATATTAATATATATATATATACTTGACTGCAAAGTGTCTATGTATCTTATGTTTATATATGGGGAACACAGTGTTGTTATTTGTATATATTGATTTTTGTAGGAAATATGAATTGGCAGGTTCTGTGTTACGAAAGGGAAAAATCGCTATTTTCTCGGGCTTTCTAGTCGATCGGGGCCTGGAGAAAGTTCCTGGAATTCCAATTTTTAGAGAAGCATTGTACTAACAGATAAAGAATACGAGAAACAGTTCATTCTTTTTCACCTTCCAGCCCCAAGTTTCACACCATTCAACCATTAACCTATATTGCATTACTACCACTGGCCTATATTTCAATTACCAAAAAGCTCTTGAAAGAGGAACAGGATATAATAATAAAAAAAAGGGGTCTATTAGTTTCTCCTATAAGCCGTCCATCGCCCCCCACCACCTCGCATAATCCCTATCTAGCTGTTTTTATTTATCTTATTGGAAACTAATCATAACTAAAATAAAAATTACTTTCTTCCCATGTCGTTAGATTATGAAATATATAAGGAAGGCGGGATCCTTAACAATAGGTACCAGAAGATAGAGGATATAAGTGAAGGGTCCTACGGCTATGTGTCTTTGGCCAAGGACACGAAATCGAAGAGACTCGTTGCTGTCAAATACATCTTCAAACTGGAAGGGGAAGAAGGTGGCGAGAGCCATGATGACGATAACAAGAGATTCGAGGATGCGGAAGGACGTGGAAACGCACAGGACGATTGCAACAGCTCGATTGAGAAGAGGAGTAACCTCAGGAGGAAGAAATCGATGATCTCCTCGAAAATCAGGTCCAGGTTGTCTAACAATATCTGTCTGGAGGCCATGTACGAGGTCGATATCCAGAGCAAGATCGGTGCGCACGACAATATCGTCCAGCTGTACGACTTTTTCGATTCATACATCATTATGGAGTACTGCGCCGGTGGTGATCTATATGAGGCCATCAAAGATGACCTCGTTCCGAAGAAGACTAAGGAGATTACACACATCTTGACCCAGATCCTGGACGCAATCGAGTTTGTCCACGAGAAGCAGATATTCCACAGAGACATCAAACCGGAGAATATCCTGATATCTAGCTTGATCGATTGGAAGATCAAATTGACAGATTGGGGTCTCGCAACCACCGAGACCAAATCATACGATAGGAACGTGGGTTCAGAGAGATATATGCCACCAGAGTTGTTTGAAAGTAACCTCGATATCGATGAGCGTAAGGAGCCATACGATTGTAGCAAGGTAGACTTGTGGTCTATCGGTATCGTGTTCTTGAATGTCGTCTTTTACAAGAACCCATTCAGGATTGCTGATCAATCTGACAAGTCGTTCTGTTATTTCGCTGCCAACAGAGAAGCGCTCTTTGATGTATTCTCCACTATGACCTACGACTTTTTCCAGGTGCTAAGATACAGCTTGACTATCGATCCTACTAACAGAGATATCCGCAAAATAAGAACTGAATTGGACAACCTATCACAATACACACTCGATGATAACTACTACAATAACGACATGGACGCCGAGGAGGAAGCGGAAGACGAAATTGAGGATATATTTGACAAGGCTCAACAACCGCCTTCATCAGCACCTGTTTCTCTACCTACCCCTGTCATGTCTTCGAAACCATTGCCTAAGATGCAAGATGATTTCTCGTTCATACAACCAGAGGAACATCCATCTGAAAAGGATAAGAAGGAGATCACGAAGGACGTAGAAACAAAAGATGAACGTGGCTATTTACATCCCGAGAAGTATCCAGAAGGAGAACAAGAGCCCAAGGAGAATGATAAAATTAGGGAGAGAGCTAAATCAGCTCCTAAGTTTAGATTCCAGAAACGTTCTAAGAAACCTGTCAAACATAACAACAATGGTAACAACTTTTATAACAATCAAGGTGGTACCCATGCTATTAGAATTGAGAACAGACGTAAGAGCAGGATAATCAAGCATTCAAGGAAACCATTGGGCATACCTACACCAAACACGCATATCAACAACTACATGGCTGAGTATGAAACAAAAAAGGATGATTTCTTCCATACTAATCAATATTTTACTCCACCAAGTGTCCAAAACAGATATATGGAAGGAGTTTTCAATAAAAATGGGAAGTACCAAAATAGGCAAAATAACAGGCACTGGAATAACAAGCAGTTTAATCATTATAATGGCCAGCATCAAAATGGGAAGTCCAATTCGAAAAGAAGACCAAGCTCGTCAGGTATTAACTATGGGAAACAGAAAATGGTATTTCCTCGTTTTATTCACAATAGTAATTTACACCATAATGTGGCCCGGAGACACTCGGCACATACAATTCACCATTCTCCAGGTGCATATGTCCCACCGAATGTTAGAAATAATGACCAGAGATATAGCATGAGTAGCACCCAGAGGCACAATCCCACACATCGACTGCCCATGACTTCGGTATCTGATGATGTTCCAGACATCTCTACTGTCCTTGATGACCGTGAAGTTCGTGGGAAGGACGAAATAGGAGGTATGGCGGCTCAGGCATACCGTCAACACATATACAAGGAATCTGATAAATTCCAATCCAATGACACCAATTATGATGTGGACCGTGGTCACGATTCTGATGATATATTATTTTCTTTGGATGAAACTGAACATGAGAACTCATTTGTTCATGATTTTGAAGGATTATCGCTAAATAACAATTCGCCACCGGATTCACACGAATTACAAACCCCTGATGGGTTCTTTAGGACAGATATTGCGCCCAGTCTTGCTTCATCTTCAGTTATGGGCAATGGGAACTTGACGAGGACTTCAACACCGTCATCAAATCAATCGAGAAGTTCCAGAGGTAATGAATTACCTGATCTCTTGAAATCTCCAGTACTTTCCCAAACACATGTAAACGCTGACCAAATTGCAGCAGCTAAACCATCAATCATTGTTAATGGAAACCCGCTGCTAGAGCCAATCAAGCCTTTGCCGAACGGAAATGTCAAGACAGGCCATTTCAAAGTTCCTACCCTTGAGACACCTTCACAGCAAGCGCAGGAGAGGCACCATTTCAAATCCGGTGTTTATGTTCCTCCACACCAGAGACGTAGCTTTAACCTAGGTGCAGGCACCGGTTACCATCCTCGACCATATGCGAATGAAGCAACATTGTCAGTATCCAACAATTCTATCCATTACGGAGGACAATACAGGAGCCGCAGAGGAAGTATGCCACCAGGCATAGCTTCGAACAACAACAGACGGTATACTGCGGGTGCTTACCCTCAGCGTCCAGTTGTTCTACAGCATAACATTTACGATAGCGTGGATAATGATGCATTAGAATTTGAAGATGATGAACCAGTACACCCACATTTTAGAAGCATATCCCGGAACGCGCACGGGAACCCCAACGGAATAACAAATTCGAGCACACCTGAGGAAAACTCCATGTTTGGACCATATGACATCTATACAAAGAGCAATAATCAGAACAAAATTTCTACAGGTAGAAAGCCCAGTATTCTTCACGATGATATGGTGGGGTCCTTGGAGCAATACAAAAATTATTGGTTAATGTTGCAACAACAACAGGAATGACCGGAATAGAATAACGATGTACTTTCCTACATTTCAAAAATACTTGAAGAAGAAAAAAACAACAACAAAAATCTAAGCGAGCAAGTTAATGATGCATTTATTTCACATATTTTTTTTTGATTTTCTCCCCCCATTCAACATACACATATTATTATTATTATTTTTTCTAGGATTACTACAGAGTATTTTTTTTTGTTAAATCCTAGAATCAGCATAAAAGGAATTTTATTGATTTCTTCATGATATTTTTTTATTTTTTTTTTTTTACTATTATTAGTTATTTTCTTTTATCTAACAAACTTAGATTCTAGGCAACAAACTCAATATCTTTACATAAAAGGAATACATAAGATGAAGTTAGCATTAAACATGTCTCTTTTGCGATTTTATATAGTTTATATAACGTTTTAATCGTAAAATAAAAAATAAAAAAAAGTTCATACCAACTACCTCTTCGTTACTCTATCTTTATTTTCAAACTTAATATGCTTGTTTTTAATAAAATTTTTTTTACTGACAGAAGGTTCCAGGGCCTTTCGTATGTGGTCTTTGACTTGCTCTTTCTTCAACTCGTCGTCGCTCAGCTTCTTGGTCAATTTTTGTTCCAGCTTCTTCGTCCTCTCTATGTAACCTCTAACCCTTTGCAACTCAACCATAACTTTATCATTCAGCCCGTCGCTGTCATGACCCGCAAGCAACTTCACATACGAAAACATTAGAGAGGACAGCACGTAGCTATATTTATTCACCAGTTTCAACCGCTCGAGCTCATCTGTCTCCCGGAGTAACTGTTCATCCAACGGCGTACTCATGCACTCGTTTATCATGGGCCTCAACTCTCCCAACTTCTTGTCAAGTTGCCTGATATACGGCGTCACAGACTTCTTTAAATCCTGATCCATTTTATATCTCCTTATCACTTCGATCTACACTATACTATCTATATTTATACATTTATATATGTGAGCTCATCGCCAATTTATTAGTGACAGACAAGAAATAGAAATTTTTCAAAACTTGATATGTTGTTCTGTACGATAAATTTGATTATATTTTATTCTGTCCAAAGCTATATATATATATATATCAATCCGAAAACTTTTGAAAGTATGTCAGACGGTTAGCCCTGCTGGCGTCCCCGTGACCCATAACTCATTATCGTGCAAGTGATAGCATGGCCACTAATGATAATGGATTCCAACGAGCGCTCAACAACTGGATGAAGAATTCAACAGGTCAGGCAGCACTAGATACACGATGAGTCCTTATGTCTGTTAAGGACAGAAGGACGGGAATCAAGGGCCGTGCTGGTGATAACCCCATGCTAACGAGAATAAGAACCCACAAGAAACAGGGGGAAATACCCCGATATATATAAAGGCCCGCTCTATCTTGCTATCCAAGGTATCGCTATACTACTATTCTTTAATTCTTTCAGTAGAAGGAGCACAACAAGTTCATAACTACATATTGGATTATCTAGACTGTTAGACAAGACAATATCTGAATAGAAGTAGAGTTAACCAAAGTCTGTTGACTTAATTGATTCCTTCAGTGTTAAGAATATTGTGATCACCCTCTACGTACCCTCGCATCATGGACTCAGCCCATAATTGCCGCTAGTACCATGCAAGTAGTCCCCAGCTCAAAAAAAACGACTGGACGAACCCGCATTACAACAAAACATTAAAGTAATAACAATGCAATATACTACAACAATACAAATATACAGACGCCGCATGACAAAGGGCGATGGCCTCTGGGTGCAGTACATCAACCTGATAAAATAATTTATTTAAACTATATATTATATCAATAGATTATTCTATACTTACATACTCTGGTCTATATTTTCATCAATATTACAACACTACAATACTACAATATTGCATTATATTGTATTGTTGCATTATAATATTATAGTATTGTATTATTGTAGAGAACC